>JAPZDW010000023.1:11896768-11912365 GCA_029814725.1 Acanthurus nigricauda
GAAACACTGGAAAACCTATTTACTCACACAAGACAACATGGCATTAATAAGAATAAAATATATTTTTCAATATTAAGGCCAACTATCAGCAAATATTGTGGAATTAAGGAACATGGGATTACATTATTCCTTCTCCTTTCATGTAAGTGTCATCAAGAAAAAAAAGCAGTACCATAAAATGCAACACAGATGTTTTATTTCATTGTGTTTTGAGTTTTTCTGAATATTCATGGTTAACATGAATTGCACTTTCCATTTACAATTCAGCAACATTATTTACAGTCTATTCCAGTTTTTATAAAATGTTCTCAAAAACACTGCGTGATCCTGACACACGCTCAACTTTTCAAAATTCATACACACGCATTCACAGGTAAATTATAAGAAAGAAAAAAATAATATACAAAACTGTCTCTCTACACAAATATCAGATTTAGATTTACTGATTACAACTGCATTTGCTCACAGGAGAAGCAAATAATCTCTTCCAAAAGTAAATGGAAATCAAGGCAATTTCATAAATAAACAACTGTTTGCACGTATGTGATGAAAAACATGCATAGCATTATCAGTTTAATAACTGATTTTAATCATCCAGTGCAATATTTTTAATTCTGCTAGGAATGGTAACACATTGATTTTTGATGTAAAGAAAATCTGAATTTAGTTTCTCTGCAGTTTATCTTGTTTGCTAGAAGAGGCTTCAAGCTAAATTCTATGCCATGTTAAAGATTTTAGCACAGGTTTACCAGTACATCTCACGTTTTTCTATTCTGAAAACTCAAAACCAACCTTCTCCCAGGATTTTATCTGACGGATAACGCTTTTAAACTTATGAAAGAAAAGGCAATCTCACTTCAGACTATTGTTTTTTAGAGCCATTGTGGCAATTTTTCATTTATTTCTTTTCCAGTATCTCTGACAACTTTCTTGCTTAATCCTCAAATGAAGCAAGCAAAATTCTCACCACAACGGTAGTTATGTACTAAGTAACTTTAAACTTGTGACAAAAGTCTCAGTCTAAAAGTCCATAACATTTTTTGGAGCTTTCAAACATCTCAAGCAAACTGAATGATCTGTATGCCCTTTGTTTCTCAAAAAGTTTGAAAAAAAAAGAATGTACTCCTTCCACTGGACCTTTAAATCATGCAGAAAATGTGGCTTTGACATCTGAAGACAGCGATCATTAACGGACGGACACCTGTGATGACTCTCACACTTTTAACTATTGTTCAGTGAAAGAATAAACACCAACAAATACAAATGAATGAATGAACAGATTTGATATTCCTTATTGTGAGAATGTACAAAAACAGAGCACAGGCTCAATGCAACATGCATGAAAGCCAGCAGTAACATCCCATGTACAGACAGTTTGAAATTGCCCTAAAACAAAACTGAAGTCAAAACAAAAAAGAAAAAAAAAAAACAAAAAAACACAAAAATACATTCTTGTTATGATTACATTTTCAGAGATTCATAGTTTTTTTTTCCTGGGCAGTGAAATAGGACAATCCTTGCTTTCCATTTAGTGCATGTGACCTCTATACATACATTAGAGCACCCTGCACTTAGTGGAGAGAGTTTCATTCAAGCATTTCAAAGGTAACTTTTTTCTTCCTGATGCTTAAAAGCTTTTAGAAGCTTGCTCTCATTATGATTTCAGCCAACACATTGATGCACAGGAACAATAAAATAAAAAAAATAAAAAAAACTACTGCACCTAGGCCTGCAAGCCTATCTGCATCTGTGCATAAACAGTGCAACACTGGAAATCAGCAATCCATTAATCATAATCTTTTTTCCTACCACCTGAGAACAGGATGGATCAAATTCCAGTATGTACCAAATAAAATCTACTCACTATGTCGCTGATTTCTGTCACATACTACAGCCTGAGCGGACTGTAAACTTTACAGAAGCCAAGGCACAGTGTTGGATTCATTCTCTCAAAGGCTCGGACACTTCGATGTGGCAATGCTGTCTTAAGTAAAAGAAAAATCTATTTTAAATTCAAAACTCAAAGTTGTATAAAAAAAAAAAAAAAAAAAACAGTGATGTCAGTGGGGAGATTGCTTGGGATTGAGCATTTCCATCCAGACTTCATTACACATCCAACGGACAGCAATTTATTTTGACTCAACAGCTGGAACCCTTCAGTCGGGCAGGACAAGCAGAGGTCTGAAAAAGCACTCTCGCATGGCTCGGAGATGAAAAAGGTGAAGGACTCAAAACCTGGACGGATGCGGGCCACAGTGGGCCAAACCTTTATTTTTCCTGCCCTCATTTTTAACTCACACTCTCTGTCTTTGTTCTCCTGATCCAGTCAGGTAGAGATGAAACAAAAAAAGCCAGCCCTTCAGTCCAGACACCATCAGGATGCTCTTTAAGCATTTATATAGAAGCGGTAATAACTGAGTGACTGGAAGTGAGTCCTCAGAGCTTGATGGTATAACAGAACAAAGTGTACTCATTTCTCGGTCATTAAATAGAGACAGAGATGCTGTCCAGAGTTCAACCCGTTTCTGGTTGGCCGGGGGTTAAATTAAATGGGGGAAAGCAAAAACAATATATTAAGCCGACCATTAAATTAGTGCAACACTTCTCAAATTTTGTTGGCATACAGAGTCTCCTCATCACTTTCACTCTCATCCTGGAACTCGTGAGCTAGTAGCGACTTCTTGGAGCCCATAGATGTTAGCCGGATCTCATCTTCATAATCATCTCGGTGTTGCCTCAAACGGTGGAACCCATCTTTCTGACGATTTGACTTGGCTGCACACACACACCAGATGATGCACGCCGTCACCACCAACGCAGTCATGGAGGCCGCTGCAAGGAGGGAGAGAAGTGCACAATTTAGCATGATTGTATACACATTTTCTAGCTGAAGAACACTGAAAGACTGACACAGATCTCATGCAGTGACACCGTCAATTCAGAATTGACAGAGAACCTTTATATGGTCAAAACTCTGTCACACAGCTTTTAAAACACTGAAAATGATTGTTAGCATAGCTCAACAGTATTCCATGTGGAGGCACTTAGCGGCTGACATTTTTACCAGAGATCACAAGACTAAGATACTAGATGGAGTTGAAAACATCTAAGGGGGGAATTCTTTAAATATTAAACTATTATAAAAAGCAAAAATTGTGTCATTAAAGTTATAAAGGGAGGCAACTGTAAAAAGCTTTTCAGCTACATTACAGTCAAAGACATTAACACACAACTGATGAATGGAGTATCATTTAACATATCACAAAAGCCAAACCACAGAATGATGTTAAAGACTTCATACTTTTATGTGAACAGGTCACATAATGTATGCAGTCAACACTGTTTAAAAAAGGCATTTTCATAAACATTTTTACCTGCACTGGCCACCACAAACTCTCTAGGCAGGCCAAAGACACTGTTGTCCATGTCAAACTCAATGATGATAGAGCTAGCAGCTTCATAGGAAGACACCACCACCTGTAACACAGCAAAAAAAATATTGAATAAACCTCTGAGAATCTCTGCAACACAGTCAGATTTCATCACAGTATATCAGAAACATTCCTAATAGTTAAATTCCTTATCAAACTCCAAAATCAAGTTTCTCTCTGTAAACTTCTGCAGTCAAATTAATACATGCACCTCTTAAAAACTTTGGCAACATTAACCAAAGCTCTTAAAAATAAACCTGCTGACTTGAAAAGTACATTAGTGTGTTTTGTTGCAGTTAAAAAATTTTTACTAGCGTTTTTACAACTAACTTTTGACAACACTCAAAACGCAACAACAAAAAACAGAAGTCGTGAAGTCTCATACCACGTCTTCTTATCCATTCTGGCTGTCTCAAACAAAGCTAAAAGTCATTTGTCCGTCTGCAGAAGCTCCCCACAAAAGTAAGGTTGTTAATTACAGAATTAGAGAGCCTCATCTGCAGGTGTGGCTGCTTAGTATAATATGGTGCAGGTTGTCTTGTATGTTAAAATGGGTTTTGAGTGCTGGCTCATAAACATTCAAATTACTCAGCTACCTTCTGAGAAGTTATTTACAAGAATCTCTGAACTTACTAACCTTGGATTTTTCTCCACAGAAAGTGAAGTATCTCTTTTATTCACTATGTCATTATTTAAGTGCAGTTTAAAGTATGGGGAAACAAGATTTCAAAGCTCAGGAAACACGGATTTCAGACTTGATGCTGTAATGTGGTCTGAACATTACAAGAAGTGTTGCCAAAGAGTAAGTTTCCCTCTTTTCATCATATTATATTTCCTTTTTTCATTATAAGTATGGTTTGCTGGTTATTTTCTAACAGCAAAACACAGAAGAACCTACACAAGCACTAAAATCCAGTGAAACTAAAGTCACTTTTATTTTCAGAAGCATGAACTGTGTCCATATGGTCTGAGGCGGAGTATTCGGTGTCCTAAGAAATATGGGGAGATTATTAAAGAGAGGAAAAACATGTTGGCCCCAAGTTACGATTTGGACATTGTGTGTGAGAAATGTAAAGCAGACCCACAGAAAAAACCACTGGAGGACAGGTACATTAGGAATGCTGCTGTTCTTCCACATCTCAAAGAGCCCTACAGTGATGCAGCCCTCACCGCTGAAGAGAAGACCTCCAGCAGTGTCCCTACTGTTCAGCCAGGACCAGTGATGATTCACGGCTTCACCGTACCAGAGTACCAGCAGACATATCATTCTGTAGTGGATCCTTTGCTCTACAGTCCTTGTGGGAAGCTCAGAGCCTACAGTCTAGAGCTGGGCCGTCACATTAATGAACATCTGTTTCAATAGCTGTCCTACCCAATGCTGCTGATCTCAGATCAGCCAAAAGGAGAGGTGGAGGTGGTGGAGAAATTTTGTGTGCTTCGCCCTATCCCTTTCATAGACATATACAGTACTGTGGAACCACAGTAAACTTCTCACAGACTTTTTATGGCATGAGTGTGTTTTTTATGTGTGTCTTGATACTTTTGTTTTCCTTGAAATGTGATGAAGTAGCTGGATTTATATTTCAAATGTTAAACTGATGTCAAATGTTTTGCATTATGCAATGAAGCTCCTTTTCATAAACAGTGTAACAAAGTCAACATTGTTAGACCTATGAAGCCATGATCCAAGTGCTTTTTTAATTGGTTTGTATATTACTGCTCAAATTACATCAAATCATTTGTTTAAAAGCTTGTCAATAACTTCAATAATGTAGTGTAAAGCACAAGAGTACATGATCACCTGGCCAGCTGAGCAAATATGGTTGCAACCAGGGCTCAGCTAATTTCTGCTTCCTAACATCTCCATAAAAATATATTTAAAACCAACCATTGTAGACCTCATTTTATTCTCTTTATCAGCCCTATGAAATGATTTTTGTGTCATCACATCTTCAAAACTGTCACAGCGTATTTCAATACATATTTTCTTTAAAGGTTGAGTCCATGGTCAAAAAAATATCTTAGATAAAAAATAAGTTTATTTTTAAATTAAATAAAAAATCTAAGTCTCGCCTGCATTCAGATGGTCACAACTGAAAATAAATAATCAAAGCACTAAGTTGGATTCACTTGTTAAGAGTTATCCATATATGGCCATCTCCCTGAACGTTCAAACATTCCGAGCCAGGACAACAAACAGTATGTGCGTATGTGTGTATAATTTTGTACCTCTTGGCGTTGTTGTTGGTAGCCGTCAGCAACAGCCTCAATGTTGTGGTTGCCAGGAGCCAGAAGAGCATGGAAGTGGCCGCCCTCTGTGGTAAATACTCTCACTCCCCCATTCAGAACAATGATGGCCCCCACAATAGGCTTTCCACTCCTGTCTCTCACTACACCACGAACCCCTTTATGGACCTGGGCGGGGTAGAAACGGAGGGATAAATAAGGCTACTTGGTGATGTGAAAAAAGGACTATATGAATAGCTGAAAATGTCTTGTTTGAGATTGGGGACTTAGGTTAACAGGTCATATAAAAGTCAGGAATCTGTATGTAGCAATGTTAAACAAGTTCTGTGAAGTGTCCTTATGTCCTGATAAAATCTGCCTCATACCTCCACCAACATGCTGAGGAGAGCCTTCTTGTTCTCAGCCCAGAGTGTAGCCAGCTGTTCAGCAGGAGGGTATAAACAGCAGCCAGTGTACACTGTGATTTCTGGGCAGTGGCCAAAGTCCATACTAAAGTCCTGGAAAGACACGTAGACACAAGATACATGAGATTGTACAGGAGCAGAAGCTCATTTCTGGCTTTGCTTCACTTCTCACCTGATTTCACAAATTATGTTCAAACTAACATTAAGAATCTTATATTTTTTTAACAAATTGGAAAATAAAGTGTCCCTTTTCATTTCAGTTCTTATATAACAAAAGCAAAATATAGACTAAAGTAGAGACTCTTACCTTCATGCTCCCCATGTGACTTTGTCTCTCTGCTGCTCTCATTACTCCATCCAGGATGTTTCCCACTGAGTAACAAAAAAGGTCCATTAGCTGATAACTGATATCATCTTTTATCAGTGATTGATATTTAATACACCAACATAACTATCTATAGCTCTTAAAATACATACTCTGCCCATTATTTGAACATCCAGTGTCTCCGAGGTGCATCTTGGGGTGGTTGTTTGCATAAACACTTGCCAAGTACTTCAACGTGCCTTCATTTTCAACTGAGAAAAGAAAAAAATAAATAAAATCATTCAGCAGAATTTAACTCTATTTAAAAATGTTCCTCAGCAATCTGTGTTGAGATGGTGTATCATTTGTTCTACTTTGTACATAAACAACAAATTAACTAAAACTAACTGACTGAAGAAAGTTCTACACTGTGAGGAGAACATTAGTGCTAAAAAAAAGCCCAAAGCCCCACTTGTGTGATATGCATGCTGTGTGCAAAGTTGATATTGTGGCTCAAAGCAATGCCACAGGAGAGTTTACTGAGCATCAGATTGGAGGGAGTTCATCTTATTTGGAGAATGAATGTGCTTACTGAATGTCATAAAAATCAACAAGATAATATTGATATTTCTTGGATATATGTGGAAGACTTGTTCAGGCATTGGTGTTTTAGGAAGCATCACCTTGAGCCAGAAACCATCAGGAGCCATCTATCCTCAGGGCTAAAACGAGCCTCAGTACCAAGATTTTGTAGAAACATGGCCACAAGTTGTTAAAATAATTTGCTATGGACCTACATGCTGGATGTATGACCAAAAAATGGCAACTAAACAACACAAATAACTATCAGTGAGTCTTTAGAGATCTTCAATGTGTACAATAATAAAATAGGTCAGTTACAAGCACTCTGAATTAACTGACTTACAAACTGAATGAGTAAATATGATACAAAGTTACATAACCTAACAAAGCAGCTTCTTCACAGACTCTAAAATTTTGACTTATTATTCACAAAAAAAACTTGTGTTCTGCATAATGTTCTTACCAGACTGGACGGGCTTATCATATGGGTAGGTAGCAACTAGGGAGCCTCCATCGAGGGCTACAGACAGAGTGTAACCCTTTTCTAGAATCAGGTCCATCATGGCTCTGGTCTCTGGTTGGGTCTCCACTACACGTTGAGATGCGTTGCCTTAAAAAGGAGAAAAGGTCGTGGACAGGGAATGGAGTTGTTAAAGAACACTTAGTTACTTTGGCAAGAGCAAGAAATTACATTTAATTGGTGCATTCAGAGTAAATCTTTGACAATTATAAATTTAGTAAGTAGACTGACTCTTTTTCTTATTCCTCTGTCAAACAACTGTAACACACATACACATTTATACTACTGACCAAAGAAATCTGTGTCTAGATCCTTGCCACGAGCATTGGTAAAGCCCTGTGTGGAGGTGCACTGCCTCTCAACAGCTTGCTCTCGTCCATCTGGGTTGATGGAGGGCACGATGACAATGCGGGTCTCATTGATCAGCTAGGGAAGAAAAATGGAGAAGGTACACTTACAGGCGAGGCTGAACCATATACTGAATCTAATGGGACTAACTAAACCCACTCCCAGACATTAGAAGAGTGCATGTAGATCGAAGAAAGAACTAAGAATTTAGTGTATTCTTATGAGAAAAATGTGCTACCTTTAAAAACATTAATTGCACACTGAACGTGATTGACACAGACAGTTCAGGCTATACAGCACTAGATTTCCTGACAGGAACCAAAACTCACTCTTGTGATGGCAGGGTTCTTGCCGTAGTTGATACACAGGAAGGCAGCAAACTCCAGCAGCAGCTCTGTGCCCACTGGAGCATTGCCATGAATTCCTGCTACAAAGCGGATCTTTGGTTCAGATGGTTCAGTTTTCTCTGGATTGTTGGAGATTTCCAGAGCCCAAATGGTTCGAAACTCTACACTCTGGCCCAAACTGGATTGAAAACAAAGAGACCAGTCACATAGGTTAATGAGTAAATAGCTGAAGTTGTGAAACCAGAGCAGATCTGAACAGCACTGACCTTAATTAGTTTAACAGGATGTATGAAATAATACATTTATGTATCATTAAAAGGGAATTATGTTGGCTTGATTACATATAGGGTTTGTGGAGAAATAAAACACAATACCTGTGTAAAGATGTAATATTGGGAAAGTTAAGTTTGAATCCTCTCAAGAGGGCAGACATGTCTTTGTAGCGTCGGTAGCGGAAGCTGTTCTCTGTTGCTGTGCTCCTGACCAGCTGCTCCAAACCCTGGCCTAAAGAGAGGTCCCTGATTAAGCTGTCGAACGCCTTCTCAGATGGGTTCTGTGTGGGTTGGGGTCCCTCGTGAGGCTGTCCCTTAGAGTCTGGGTGAACACGTGTCAGTCTGAAGTCCACAACCTCTACACGGTCCTTCGAGACTGTGGCGTAGGTCCTCACAGATTTATATCTGGAAAACAAATAATTGTTTAAGTTGATAGCACTGAACATTGGGGACATAGAAAGCACAGAAATATCTAGAAACTTAAACTTATATTCTCTTGTTTTTCCCTCTGAAATCCAGATCTCACCCATGGGCGGAGGCAGTGACAGAGTAAGTCCCAGGGGTCAGCAGCCTCCAGTAGTCTCCAGTACGAGCTGTGGTCACATTATGGTCTATCTCTGCCACACTAATGGTGGCATTGGGAATTCCTGTACCATCCCTAATGTCAGAGACTGTGCCCTTTACACCAGTATGGACCTAAAGAGACACATTGTTACATAAATATGATTAGATCCAAAACGGCAGAAAGTTAGGGTAAAGCTGAGATTAGAGATCGGTGTTCTGTTACCTGGTGAATAAACCGAAGCAAGGCTCGTCGGTTTTGTTCCCAGTACCTTGGTAGGTCCTTAGCCATTGGGTACTTCATACAGCCCAGCTCGATGGTCACCTCAAAACAGTTGGTGTTTAAGTAGTTCCAGTCCTGCATGCCACCTGCGAAAAAAAAAGCTCATTCACACTTTGACTTTAATTAAATGTCATGATCTATTGCACACAGGCATACTAAGTCAAAGTGTGGCAGATTTCCTTTCACCCTAACCCTAGCTCACCACTACTGAAGAGTAATTTGTACAAACACATCTTTGCAAACAACTCAACTGAGTAAACTTGTATTAAAACATTATTTTAAATGATTTGTGTAAATTGAGGCATAGGAGGCAAGGAGAAGTCTGAATTAGCAAAATGTGTAGAAAAAAGCTAATTGTCCACAAAAACAACCCTTGTTATTTTCATGCAGAAACAAAAAAACTTAGATATGCAGAAATAATGAATGTGGTAAGTAACAAAGAAAGATGAGTGATGTTGGCATACCAGCAACATTGTACCAATTGGCACCGTTGGTGATGCCATCCTGAAAATATTCATCAGGGTCAGTATCCTCACAAGGGTGCCCATTGTGCATCAAAGGATTCTCCTGCACACACATCACACACAAGTGAGTGCTAAACAAAGAGTGCTGTTGTAGTCAGAGGCTTTTATCAGCCATAACTCCACGTTTAGTGTTAAATTATAACATGAAACCAGAGGAAGATATTTTTTGCCAGTCTGAAACAGTTCCATCAGCAACATTGCTCAGTTACCTGGGAGTAGGCTCTAGACACCTGCTGAAAGACTTTGTCATCAGGGGACTGACTGTACTGAGACAGCATTTTTGCGTCATCATCATAGGGATAGTTGACCACCAAGGAACCTAAATTCCAGACAAAGAAAAGAGAGAGAACACCACTCAAAAACTGTGGATACTGGGATGTGGATTTGTCTCGTTACTGTCTTCAAAAGACCACATCACCTCAAATCCCACACAGAAAATGTAATGACATACACAAGTTTGAAACATGCTTTACAGACTATCACTACCAAAAGCTGACAGTGACTCTGATAGACTAAAATCTTGGGCATTTAAGTTCAAAACATGACCGTGCCTCCATGTAGGTTGGCGGACAGGACAAAGGGGAGTGACTTCAGCCAGTTCATCACAGCTACGGTCTCTGGCTGTCTGGGCTCCGTGATGGTGGTAAACTGGTCTGGGAAGTTGCGGTTCAGGTCAAAATTGTTCGAGTTGTTGCGCCCTTTGTATCCCTTCTCATCGCCTGCAAGGAAAAAAGTGATGAGTAATCTACATACACCTGTAAATGTAAGCACACATGCTCCTCCTTTAAGATGTCCACAATATCAGCACCACCGATTCTTTACTTCTTGTTATGCATCAGCAGTGACTATCAGCTAAATGATTCTGGTACATGATAGACAAAGTGATAGTAAAACTTTCCCACACTGCTACTGAAGTAATTTCTACCAGCATAAGGTGAAGCCTCATCTATGTAAAGAGATACTTTATAGGAATCACAAAAAAAATTAGAAGAGCAACTTAAATGCAAGAAATAATAACTGCGTATCTCACAAACCTTTTAGACATTTAATGAACACTGTGCATAGTACCTATTGTTTTGTGTTACTTTAAGATTTCTCTTTAATTTAAGGTGGTCTGCTCCATACAAGTCCTGTGTCAGCTGTAAATTTAATAGGTTAGGTTTCAGTAACACACAATTTACGGAATGTTAGTTCAGTGATCAAATTACAGCTCAGGTCCTGTAATGTTACACCTTTGCTCAAGTATCCAAAGCAGTATATCTAACACCTGTGTGACCTGTATAGTAATACATTCGCCATAATATTTCAAGTCTTATTGCAAATTGTGCTGGTAATACTGATTTGCTATTGCCTTTGCAAGAACTTATCAACACGTGCACTTATGTGTTTCCTTTCTCACCTTCTGTGGCTACCTCATAGCCATCCGGGTTCATGGAAGGCATGATGTGAATGCGGGTATTGTTGATCAACCAAGTTACCTCCTGGTCGGGGCCATAGTTACGGCACAGGTACTCAATGAGGTTAAGCATTAACTCTCGGCCAACCACTTCATTTCCATGCATGTTGGCTACATACTTAAACTCTGGCTCACCTGACAGAAACAAAAAAAAAAGGATGTCAGAGTGAAAACTGCAAATTAGAAATACAGACAAAAGGAAAATTCTGTTAGCTAATGCTTTAAGAAACCATTCAAGACATACCATGCTCATGGACTTTGGGGTTGTCTGAGATGACCATCACATAGAGCTCACGGTCTTCCACCGAGCGGCCAACTGAGTAAAGATGAACAATGGAGGGAAACTCTGTGCTGTACTTGCGTAGGAACAGCTCCATGTCTGCGTAGCTGTGGTGACGAAACTCCTTGGGCTGAATGGGCTGGTGTTCAGGTGAAGGCACAGCAGGGTTCTCCTTTCTGTCGGATGGGACCACCTGGGTATGGGTGGAGTTTGAAGAGTACGTGGTGGTGGTGGTGGTGGTGGTGTCTGACTCCTTGGTGGATGGCATGGGAAATGTAGTCAGGGTGGTGCTACCTGCAGTTTCACTGACCACAGGTACCAAGGTAAAATTAAGCTCTGTGGCTTTGCCCTCCAGGACCTGGACACTGTAGACTGTCAGTGACGTGTATCTGTGAACAGGAAAAAAAACACATGCCTGAGAGTTTTAAATCCATTTTATAATCACAAGGAAGTACCAAAATAAGATGCCAAAAGCACCGTTATAAAAAAAAAAACATCAGTCTTTACATCTGCCAAATGGGAAGTCATACGATGAATGTGCACAAACACATTTTCTTCTCACTACAGTGACAGAGTTACACTGTATCTCTAAAGAGGAAGTAACTGATGTTATTTGTCATTTCCTTAATGCAGCACTTGTAGGTGAGTCAAGCTGAGACACAGACACTGAGCTTCATTGTCTAAAAAATCTGGAGAGCCAGGTTAAAAATTTTGCTTTGTTCATTGTGATGTGGTAGCAGTCAACAAACAATAAGTGAGACAAACGCACTGCTAATCAACCTGTCAGTGCTAGTTGTGAGGGAAGTTCAATGTTATTACTTACCCTGAGGCCACAGCCGTGATGTTGTAAGTTCCTGGGAGCAGCAGGCGGTAGAAATCCCCATATTTTTCTGTGGTCAGGTTGTGGCGAATGCCTTCCACTACAATGCTGACGTTGGTGAGGGCAGCTCCACTGACGGCATCTTTCACATAGCCACGGACACCAATATGAACCTGAAAACCAGCGGAAAACTTGCTGAACTGAGGCACTGTTGTGTAAAAATATCAGGCATGGTTTGAGTGTACCATTATCCTTTTTAAAAAAGAAAAATAAGAAGGTATATTATAATGCTGACTTTTATTCTAACCACCATCATTACTCTTTTATTAGTTATAAGACACCTGTTCAATGTAGGCTAGGAGAGACTCTCTGTTTAGGTTCCATTCCTTATGGAGCTCAGCAGCAGGAGGATATTTGCAACAGCTCAGCTCCATGGTGATCTCCAGGCAGTTTCCATAAAGGTAGTTATAGTCCTGCATCCCTCCTAGAAACCAAGCAAGCAATGTAGTGAAACCAATCGTGCTAGAGATGGCACAAACAATCTATAACATTATATTTTATGAAAGAGAATGTCTAAATCCAGGAATGAAAGAAATGATATCCAGAATATGAAAAACATGTAATTACAAAGTACATTTTTAAATATGCTCCGGCTCCCCAAGTGTTTATCCAGTGATACAAGAGCAAATGATAAACAGAAAAGAGGCTCGATCTAAAAAAGGCTTGAACCCACTTTTGTCTTTTCAATATCGCAGTTTAAATATAGTGTTTAATCTGGCAACAACCCATGACATATAAAGTTTGCCCAGTAAACTAGCACCCCAAGTAAAGCAAACAGAAGCACACACAGGACATAGTAGCTGTTTGGCAGGCTGTCCCACTGGAGCGACATCAGGCCACAAAAGCTCCCAGACTGAAAAACTGTCATGACTGCTTGCTGTGTAGCCACAGGAACCCAACAAAACAGCCACCAGTTTCCTCTTAGCAATAGTCTAAATTAAAGAGTTCAAGCACCAAACACTGAAGAATATCTTTAGAAAAGCAACCAGCTACCAAACAGTCTCAATGAGCAAGACATAAGTCACACAGATAAATGTTGTGCTTAGTATGTATGCTTTAGCAACATTTATCATCAAGGACACTTTCTAGCACATCTAGAAGACTTTATAATTCTCAAACACCAAAGTGAGCAAAGTGCAGCATTAAAGCACTGCTTTTTTCGGTGCTTGAGGCATGCTTTTTATTATATTTGTTTCAACTGTGCCACTGTGCTACTGAACAAAATGAAAGAACGATAATTCTACTGATTTTACTGAGCATTTGTGGTTAAATTGCCAAACATTCGCACCCATAAAACAAACTCATCTGGCTGCTCGATGTTGAGATCCTCCTAACAGTCACATTACTAAATGACTTCTTTGGAAACAGGAGGAAGTGCAGTGAAAAAAAAATGACAATGCATCCTTTTTAAGCCAAGGAGAAAAGCTGCAGGCTGTGATGTGGTACATGCCTAGGCTCTGAGAGCAGGCGTACCAAAATATAAACCACAAACACAAGTTCTTCTGCGTCATCCCCAGTCAAGTGGCAGCTGTTCACTTGGCAAGCGCAACTTGGCTGCCAGGTCACTCCGTGGAAACTGTAATAGGCAACTTCACATGACATGATAAACTCTTAAACACTTATTGGACAATTTTTAGACGTTGTTTTATCAGTTGTCCATATCACAGTGATCTGACAACGCATATTAATTCAGCTTTATAACAGAAATGCATCCTCATGGTATGCCCCAGTGTAATCCATCAGTATTAAACTGGTGGGTGATAACAACCACACAGAACAAAAGGAACCACGTCCTCTGAGCTTATTTTGTGTAGTGGTAGTGTGTAGAGATGTGTCAGAGTAATTCATTGGAGGTTTTACCCCCTGTGGTGGCAGCACAGTCAGCAGGATGCTATGTCAACTAAACCAGACATAGCCTGTAAAAAACTTCGGCGGGTAACGATGAGCAAATAATGCTAGGCACTGTGTGAAAAGCCATTCTTAGCTGCAACAACATGACAAACAACGTAAAATCCTGTTGTCTGGGTCACAAGACGTTAGGCATTATCATGTGCTAAGTTTCTTTAATCAGTTGTTGTTTGCTTAGAGGAAACTCCTCCCATAGGCTGATAGAGCATGACCTATCACAAATATCCTGTCCACGTACCGGATCCAGTGACACACCCTAAACTTAGCAGGAAACCGCTGTCCAGACAATGGAGCCAAAGTCAGAGCAAGTAACTGAGCATGCAATTTAAGGCACAGAGATTTTTAAGACAGCAATTTACTTTAGAGGTTAAGTGATACAATGCAAGTATGCATATATCCTGTTTTAGTTGAGCATTTACAATGAGAATCCAGGAGGAGAGACTATCTAAGGAAATATTTCTGCCATATGACTGTCAGCAGTTTACAATGATGCAGCATCTGACTGCACGGCTATCAGAGGTTCGAGTGTTCACAGGCACTTGCAAGGCCACAGATTATCACAGCAATAGAGTTGTATTTCCATACAGTAAAATTATTTTCTGGACCTTGTTCTCTTGTACTTCTAAAGGCGGTGAAGTGTATCTTTCAACACACACCAGATTATAGCCTTGGACAAACAGCCCATAAATAGCAATGCAAGTCCAAAAGTGAAAAAAAAGTGAGGAAAAAAAAAACATCCATTGAAATGCATCCTGAACAACACCAGGGCCCCATAGTTATGCCTTGAGGGTTACATGAACCAGAATATGGTTCAAAATTCAAGGTCATTCAATGAGACTAGACTGTGTCAAAAGATTATGAGTCCAGATAACATGTTATGCTGAATCATTATTTCAAGCCTGGACTGCAACACAAAAAAATCTACTGTCCCTGGCGCTTCGCCTGGCCCGACCATTATGTCACACAATATTCTGACTGTTTCCATCATCTGCTATTAACCCAGTTTTTTCAGTGAAATTTCATCCACTGAAACAAGACAAGCACAAGCATTGTTCATTCATCTGTTTCAAACTTACTGCTATCTGTCTTCAACTTGAGATATAGACCTTGTCGCTGTTAAAGGCTTTAGGGTTGGGAATCGACAGATATCCCAATGATACAGTACTCTCATGATACTTCAGTTATGATATTATATTAATGCTAATTTAAACACTTAATAATATGTTGATTATTGCCACGACATATGTTGC
>JAPZDW010000023.1:12438415-12452675 GCA_029814725.1 Acanthurus nigricauda
ATTTGTTTAAATAAACAGAGAAAAAAAGCTACAGATTTGATTCGTTTCTGACTGAGACAAACAGGAACTGGTGCTGCCATGGCAACCACCGCATCCACACCGGGAGTCGGGATTAACATCACAACCCCCCATCAACTCACCTCACCTGTTAATAATTAATCAATTAACTTCAGAGCTGGTTGGTCCTGTGAGACCCGACAGATGTAGTAAAAGTGTGTGTGTGTTTTGTGGGGTTGTTAGGTCCGTGATTACTTGTGTTTTTGGCCTCTTTGGGTCGAAACACAAACACCAACTCGTGGTTTTGTGTTTTTTCTTCGGTTGTTCTGATGAAGATGAGGGTCATCAAAGATCTTCTGTCCCTCAGTCTTGATCTTCTCACCTCCAAGTCGCAGGTTTATGTATGAAACTTGCCCCTCAGTCTGTCTTTTTCCTCTCGTTCTTCTCTTGTTCTCACTGAAATCTCTAAACCATCGTTTCAACCAGATGTGACAACCTCTGGCTGCTGCTGTGCAACGACTCGGTTACGACTCCTGGCAGCCTGCGTGTCATCACGACTGAATGTTTTCTGACTTCTACTTGTTTCTAGGAGGAAAGGGGGGATACTAATGAAGAAAACAGAGAGAATGTTATCAGAGAGGGAGAGAGAGAGAGAGAGAGGGAGGCTTCAGTTAGAGCAGATGTGCGATTTTTTTCCATCAAAGCCTCCGTGTACAACAGGAAATGAGAGACAACAAAACTGAACAAACAAACAGCAAACAAATAGCAGATAAACAAATGAACAAACTGGTGCAAAAACAGTGGCAGCAGGGAGCCTCTAATCCCTGCTGGGGAAGCTGGCGTCCCTCCATCTGTACCTCCAACTCCACAACTCAGCTCATCAGCTACACCTCAGTCCATCAGCTACACCTCCATCTCCACCTCCATGTATCTGTCATGTAGCTACATAACGCTCAGTTACACCCCCCCAATGTGCTCCATCACTTTTGTCCACAACATGTCGGTAAGAAAAGGACTGAAAAGAAACTCAGGAGCTGGAATAAAACTGGGTGCAGCATCAGTTCTCATGCTGGTTGTAATTAAACATGAATAGAATTTGCATTAGTAGAAACAGTTTAACTGTGCTTCAGTTTAGTTTAAATTCTGTTAAACCAGATATGAAAACATGTTCTCCAGGTTTTCAAAACATGCAAATCTACAGCACCTTTGTTTTAAAGTGTTTCCAGAAGGTTTCAGACATCTGTGAGTCATTTATCTCATGATTGAGATTTCTATTTCTTCAAAATCAATCGATTTTATAAAAAGCTCAGAAGCTCAGAAGCTGTATGGCCTGATTAAGAAAAAATAATACAGAGATACATATGACTTGGTAGATGTTTCTGCAGCAGACTGTCCTCATTCATATTCACACACAGCTCTGTGTGGTGTGTGATGTGTGGTGTGTGATGTGCGGTGTGTGATGTGCGGTGTGCATGCAGGCGCTCACGAGTCCTCGTGTGTCTCAGGATTTTCCTTCAGAGTTTCAAATATGTGCACATACGAGGAGAAAGCAAAACACTCACATCTGACAGCAGAGATGATGAAAGGCGAAGATATAAATACTGCAAACACTCACATATAGAAACACACACACACACACACACACACACACACACAGAAGCACACACACAGATGAACATGCAACACCATACAGTTCTGTCACCTGGGAAATACCCAGCAATCTCTGCACATATGCACCACATACTGCCAGCACACACAAGAACAGTTCAATGCACACAATCTGCCTCATATGTAAACATGCGCTCTCTCTCTCTCACACACACTCACACACACACACACGCACACACACACACACTCGCACACACACCTCTGTGTGAGCCTCCAAACCAAAGCAAACAGGGAATGTAACTGCTAAACAGATTCTCATGTAAAATGTTTCTAGTCTTGTAGGCATCATGTACTCACACGAACAGGATGACCAGAACACTCTGCACCAAGCACATCTGCATGTGTTTTCATATCAGAGGCACATTTTTTATGTGTTTTTGTGTTTGGACATTTTAAATTTACTTTCGCAATTCTACAAGAACGTCAGGCAACAAAAGACAAAATGTTACTTTTGAACATTGAAGAATGGGTAACAGAAGAAAACGAACAAATCTGGACATAAAAGAAAAGCCAGTGAGAATAAATGAGACAAACCCATCAAAAGAAAATTAGTATAAAGATGGGTCTCTTAGGTTTGTTTCTTTACACGAGTTTAAAAATGAGGACCTAACTTCACAGAACTTCTCTTGATAATTCTCTTAAAAAGAGTTTCAAAGGATTTTAACCATTCAGAACAATCATTTACTAAACAATAAAGCCTGCTAATGTAAGTCCAAATTACTGTTTTGGTTCATTTGTTGGTGGAGTGTCTCCAAATAAACAAAGTTTTCAGGCAGTTGGTTTATGCAACCCTACAAAATAGAGAAACAAAGGAACATTCCCACATCAAATAGCAGAAAGTACCTGCTTCAATTTTAAACATCTGCAGCTTTCTTTTAAGGTAAAAGAAGTCTGAGAAAAAAAAATCAAATATTTTCTGCACCTCTTAAAACACTCGCAAATATCAAAATTGGTGAATTAGTGAGGTGTGATGCAAGACAGAGAAGACGTATTATAATTATCAAAAACATAATCACTTTTTTGTCATAATTAAGATGTGCGTTTGTGTGTTTTTAAGGTGCTTCGTCTCACACAGAAGGAGCAGGTGCTGGAGGAGCGTTTGGAGAGTGTGTCTAAAGAAAACACTGAGTTGAGGGCCAGTTTAGCCTCTTTACATGCGCGCCTGGCTCTTCATGACCAACTCAAGCAGCAGCACAGCCAGCAGGTACACATGCTAACACATTACATGCCTGTGCTAAAGACACACACACACATACAGGCTAACACAAGAGCAAGGCAACACAAAACAGCTCAGTGCAGTCGGTGTATGAATGACAGAGCCTCAATAACAAAGGGATTTCCTGCTCCGGCCTGGGTTTCGGCGGGATTGTGGAAAGCATTGCTAAACAATCACTTCATCCCTGTCATTGTAACTTTCACCCGCAAATCTGGATTCCACTCGTGTTCGTTTAGTTTCGAGTTGGGCCGGAGGCTGGAATCTGGCACGTCAGGATTTCTGAACACTGATGGAGGTTTCTCCATGACAGTTTTTTAAAAACACACACACATGGCCTTGGGTAAAATCACTTTTATGTTCATCTTTTGTTTATTATCTGTTTTAAAAATCTAAGGATTCTTAATGTCTCAAGTTTTGTGCCTGCAGGTTTTGGTTTTTTTCTGTTCACATGTGTGTTAAAGTGAGTGTACACGCCTCATTGTGTTTTCAGCTTGCCGAGGCGTGGCAGGAAGTGGAGGTGGCGCGGAGTCGCTCACAGCAACTGCAGGCCCAGGTGGAGGACCTTCAAGAGGAGGTGTCCCTGCAAGAAGCCAGGAGCCCCGGAAACGCCTCCCTGCTGTCAGAGCTGGAGAGCAGCCTTGAGACGGCAGAGCTGGGAGTCAGCAAGGAGGAGGTACCAAAGCAGCACAGTCACACCACAGTGATGTAAACCTATAGCCTCTGTAGATAAAGGCTGACATAACTTACTCTTACTCTTGAGCCATAAAACTCTTTTATTGTCCAGAATCTATTAAAAAAAAAACATGATGATTCACTTTATCGCACTGGATGACATGTTTCTTCTTTATAACAAACAAGGCCACTACACTGTAATTTACAAAAGTCTTCGTTATAGGAATGCTCACAGGAGCACATGATGTGTTTTTATATGTGACTGAATAAGGGATTTACACAATTCACTATTTACTCAAAACAGGGGCTTTCAAAACTGCCAAAAACCCTTGTGTATCCTGTAAACTCACTTTTCCGCGTAGCAGAAGGTGTTCACAGGTGTTGTGACGCAGGAGTTCAGAGTAACAGCATTATGTTCTGAGAAAGAGGTGGGAGAAAACAGAAACAATTCTAGCTAGTGAGTTTAAATTGAACGGTGAGGAGGTTGAGGATCATTCAGTCAACTGACAACACCAACACCAACACCAACTAACTTAGGAATTAGGACTGAAAACGGTAAGGAGGATCTTTGCTGTTCTCTATACATCAGTGTGTGTTTACAGGTCTTTGGTAATAATACTGTAAATGTGAGTGGAGTTTAGAGTATTTTGTTTCAGAAGTTGCTGTGTGGAGTCTGATAATTGCCTCAAGTGAGCTCACTAGACCTTGGCTGCCTCTTATTCATGCTTGAGGCCACATGAGCAGCTACTAGCGTAACACACCTGAATCTCCAACTGAACTGAAAAGAAAAAGAAAGGTGCTCAGGTTTAGGCGAGGTACACGAATGTGTCGATTAAAAAAGACAAAATCTCTGGTTCTGCTGCATTAAGTTTGGTCTTTTTTTTCAGACTGTGTCACTGTGATTCACGGCAAAATCAGTTGAATTCTGTTTGTGACATGTAGTTTAAACCAAGAACAAGTTTCATTTTAATTGTTGCAGTAGTGTGGGAGCAATATGACATACATTAAATGTGGAGCAGACATTCATGTTTCTTTGTGGTATCCATGTACTGTTTTTATATACATATTCATATATAGTAACAAATACAGTGAGGATTTAATCCATATCAGACACTCCTAGCAGAGCATAAGAGACCAGTTCTCCTTAAAAGACAGATGCTGCAGAGTACTTGTTCAAAAATGAAAGTATGTCTTTGCCAAGAAGTATGAAATGTTTATCTGAACAAAACAACAAACACAACCAGCTTTGGCTAAGAGGCAGAGAAACTGTATTTCAAACACAGTAGTGCCGCTGATGGAAACACAGTTAAGGTTAAACTGGCTACACTGACTTTATCTCCATGCTGTGGTTTGCAAGTGTTTGTTTTTGGGCTTGTTTTATTGTCAACCTGCCCGCAATGACTCATTTAGGTTTTGAAGAGGAATGTGATTTGCTGTGATGACTGAGTAAAAGAATATTTAACAAAATATTTTCCTGAAAGACATGTAGAGTGATGATAATACAATAATGGCACCAGAGAGACATCATTCATTGAATTTTAGTAAACATGTTAAAATGTTGCTGTACTGAGAGGAACGTGACAGACGGAACATTTTGTGCAAGTTCTCAGGGACTGTGTGACTTGTGTTTGATGCACGAACAGGCTTACTCGCCAAAGGTGCAAAGGTCCTGATTTTCAAAGTGATGATGCCACAAAGAAACATAAGATAAGACTTGTTGCAGACGTTTAAGCCAAGTCTGAGAGGGAACGGGAAATCAGACTGACAGTAAAGTCAAATCATCTAATTCTCACTCGCTGGGTGTCAAATGTTATTGTTGTGTTCCAGCAGGAAAATGTGGTGCGTACCTACGATCATGAGTCATTCTCTACATTTCCTGTTTGTCATAGCCACATTGTACGAGAGTTTGCTTGTTTTACAGCTTTACACCTGTGTCTATAAATATAAAAAGATAAAGTACATGACAATCCCTTCTACTAGATGGAAAATATTTAAGATGGCAGGGCTGAGTTATCAAGAGATCTGTATCATCGTGTGTTACATTTGACTCCAGGAAGTTGAAAAAAAAGAAATGAGGTAATGTTTGTACCTCCCAGTGAGCTAAAGGCCAAGAGTAAAGAAATACCTTGTTTATGACCCAGTTTGTAAGTCAAGGATGGGTTACTTTTCATCAAAACATCTGAAAATGAGCTCTGCTGCTGTAGGCCTAATATAAAGTAGCAGCTCTAAGCTTTACCAATTGTGCCGTGAGGGTAACGCAGTACTTTACAGAGTTAAGTTTTCTGAAACTCCTAACAAGCACAAATTACTCCTCTTCTGTTCTACTTAGATGAAGCAAGAAATGGGGTCCATCCTTCAGCTGCTGCTCCCACTGATCCAGGAAGTGAACAGCTCAGGGAGCTCAGAGGTCGTGGATCAACTGGAGGACTTGCAGGTCATGCTGCATCAGCTGAAGGGAGCGGCTCAAACTTTGGCACGGACTTCGAACCCGCAGGTGAGTGGTAGTCACACAGAATGAGCAAGCGGGGCAGGAGAGGAAATGCAAAACAAAAGGCTGGCCTCGTTATCTGAAATCAATGTAGGACAAGAATATTTTACTACATCTTTAATGTTTTGAATTTAAACAAAAATACAAATGTGACTGTCCGTTGCCCGGGAGGCTAAAACAACTGGATACATTGTAGAGAGCGTCTATATTCTTTGTTTAAACTGTAAAATGTACTTTTAATAATCTACATAACCTTTACCATTACTGTCACCTACTACATCATATCTTTTTCAAATCAGCAGTATGGAATTTTAGCCACTAGAGGTCTCTTTATCAAAACAATGAAAACAAAACACAGTTTGATGACTTCATGGAGAAGTTTGGGATTTCCTCATTACAGTGATACAGCAGCCACCATTGAGGAAAACAATCTAATACAAGTTTCTCTGAGTTTAATATTGTTGGAAACCTTTGGAATAATGTTAGTGCACCGCTCATCAAATGATATAATTGATTTTTAGATGTTTTTTGGGGCAGAAATCTTACATATTTTACTTTTAACATCCAGTAAGTCATCATGGACACTACCACTGACTGGTGTCACAGTGTGCCCGCAATTTGTCATTGACCACGCTGTGTGTGTGAGGTTTAAAACTCATCGTGCTGAATCATACATTATTATGGGGTAGATATGTAGAATATCTATGTCCATTGTCTCATGCGTTCTGAGATTGAATGCTATAGACTGGGAACATAGGTGAGTGTTAGCTGCATGCTAACTATGTCATTTGTGTACATTTGTTACTTTTTAACAGCTAATTGAAAGAGAATAAGATATTTCAATGGCGCTTGTGTATATTTATATTAGTCACTACACAAAAAACACAAATCTGGAAACAAGCCTACTCACATTTTGCATTTATGAATTTATTAGATTTCCCCCCTAGTGGCTGTTAGAGAAACCTCAGGGTCAACACACTTAGACTGAACCGCACTGAGGTCTGTGTGTCCTTGTTTGTGCAACAGATGCCAATGAATTGTTGCAACTGATAGCTTACATGCTATGCTAAGCCTTTATTAACCACAGGCACGCACATATAATTGTGGAGTTATGACTCATGGCGTTTGTCCTCCATTCGGATCAGCAACGGGCGTTTATCACTGTAACTGAATATCTGTGCCCATCCCCTTCCCCTGCTCGAAGCGCCATACAAATAGGCCAACGGACAGAAACTCCTTTTGGTGTAAATCTCTGTGAAATGAAGGGCTGACAACTGATCTCTTCGTGAATGTCTCTGTCCCAGGAGCTGAATCGGGCTTTTGTCACCAGAACCAGTGATCAGTGTGGGAATCTGAGCGCAGCGCAGGAGCTGAGAGATCAGGTAACACAGTGATGAACGAATGCGTCTGTCAGGGAGAAGAAACACCCACAGAGGCTCTTTATGCTGAGACAGGGTTGATTCAGTGCTGACCTCTCTGCTGTCACTGTAATCTGTCTTAGTGTCACAGACAGATTCACTGACCTTTCAAGAGCATTTTTACTGGGGTCACATGTCAAAGTCTGATCATTTTTTCACCTCAGGAATACTGCTTCCAACAGTCATTTTCCACTCAATAATTGCCATAGTTTTGTTAGAAAGTCCTTAATCATGTGTGTGGTCAGTCAAACAGCTGAATTACTTATTCACAAATTAAATCAGATTGAACAAATCAGAATGTTATATTTCATTTGATCATATCATATTTTCTATTTTTGTGATAAATTTTGACTTAACTCACTGTCACTTTGATGCAACAATATATGTGCAAAACATGCACATCGTTCTTGTCCAACCAAAACTCAAAATACTGCCAACAATTTGAGATTGTCCTTGCAAAATTATTTTTTTTTTACTTTTCAAACCCAAACGTTTGATGCTAAAGTTGCAGAGGAATGAGAATGCTAAAAGTAGCAACATTTATTCAATTGACATTTATTATTTTTGCGAGTCTCAGCAGAAAAGGTAGAAATCACTTTAGTGCAGCATCATTTTGGTTGTCTTAAATGAGATTAACAGACACATACATTAAGTTTTGCACTCAGTTTGAAACTCAGTTCATTTCTCTCTCCTGCAGAACGTTCAGCTGCAGCAGGAAAACGCAGAGCTGAGGCTCAAACTGCAGAGCATCCAGGAGCAGGCTGCAGTCACCCAGCAGGCCATCAGAGACCGAGATGAAGCCATAGCCAAGTGAGGACACTTTTTATTTTCAGTATTATAAATGTTAATTTAATATTAAGTTTATCGCTATTTGTTTATATGTTTGTTTTACAAGAGCTGCTGTTTTTAATTTTTATTTGGAACAGTTCTGCAGATGTTGATTCAAACTTTTATTTAAACAAAACTCAACAGATAGAAAGCCAGTAACTCAGTTTGGCCTCTTTAAAAAAAATTGACTTAGTTTTAACATGACATTTCTTATATATAATGCTGATGTCACTGAAGAGGTTTCATCCTTTCCTTGTAGGAAAAACCTAATGGAGGTCGAGCTGGTGAGAAGTAAAAATGACATGATGTCCCTCAACAACCAGTTATTAGAGGCCATCCAACGTAAACTGGAGCTGTCACAGGAGCTCGAGGCCTGGCAGGTGGGCTTTCTTTGTTCTTTCCTTTTTCTCTGCCATCCGGTCTTATGTATCCTGAACTACCTCAAACCGTTTTTCATCCTGCGTCTTTGTCACACACTACTGTGAAATCTGTGAGCACATCACATGCTTTATGAAGTCCGTAAACAAAAGATTGGATTTACACCTTTAAGATCTGCACGTAACTGAGGAAAGCTCACTGTTTGAGGCGTGCTGTCTGCAGTTTAAGTGATAATTTGATAAATGTACCTCAGCTTGGTCACCTCAGCAGGACGTCGCAGACAGACACAGTTATATCTCTGACAGCCCCCTCAGTTTGGAGGGATATGAACGGCAGGTGTCTCTGTCTGCGAGTCCCTCTGTTGCTCAGTGACGATGCCAAGCCAAGCCATCTGCCGGAGGGTCTGATCTCTTGTGTTTTGAAGAATAAAATGAAGATAATAGTTGAACCAAAACATGATTAATTTTCTGACGTTTGTTGGTACAGTTAAAAGCATTCAATAAAAGGTAAACTGTCCTCATTAATAATAAAAATCAATTTGTCAAAATATTCCTTTAGATTTTAAATACAAAACCTAAATTGCAAAAATAATTCCTTATCAGAGTTTCAAATCCAAAAATCTCATATGCACAGCTGCAGACTGGGGTCGGAGGCAGACGGATTACAAATGATGTGCCGTATTACCATATGGAAGTAGCATAAATGCAGCTATCCATCTGTTAAACATACAAAAATTTGCAGGAATGTTTACAGGCCCTTTTCACAGATACGCAGCAGAATGCTTCACAGGAGCAGAGAAAATAGTTCAGAGGAGATCATGAAGTCAGAGCGGTCCAGCTGTTTAACTGTCTTAGCTCCAAAAACCCTTCAGTATCTAATCATTCAAATCTGCACTATGTTTTCATTGTGAATCTGGTTTTGGAAGGTGCTTCGGAATAAAGGTTAAGAAGACTACAATAACAAAACCAGTAATGTATGAGACCATTTTTCATCACCAATCTCTCCTCTCAATATTGACTCAAAAACAGGTCAAAGATATTAAGTTTCTTTTTTGTACAGACTCAAGAATTTCTTTAAAAAAGTTGGACATTTAAGTAAATGTTACTCAAACAGGATCAAATCTTCTAGACTTTTTGGTGATCTAGTGAGTATTTGCTGTCTCACTGATGTGTTTTGACTCAAAAAGACAAAACAGTGTTCAAACCCAGAGAAATCTATTTCAATTCAAGGTGTGTGTTTCATTTCAGCGATGTTCATCTCGTCTCCTGTCACTGGCTTTTAGGAAACCACCAGTTAGAAGATGAGGATGGAAGTTGGAAAATGTGACTAAGCAAAATCTGAAAAGACTCTCATTCCATTATCTCATCCGTGAACATTTCTTTCTGAGTCAAACAGATGGGCTGAAAAAGTTGATAATCATTTCGGTAATTCAACAAGCTACAATGCTACACTGGTTCATTGTGAAACCCTTTTTTCATCGAGAATGAAAGACAGAAAAGAACTGAGTCATTCATGATAAGAGAAATGTCATTTCGACCAACTGTAATTATGGCTTTCAGTTATTATATTTATTTTTTATCATCATCACTTTTTTGTTTATGTCTGACAGAAAATGGGTTTCTTTGGATTCTGGCTTCCCAGATATCAAACGTTTTTAATTTTCTCTCGTCTGCACAGTTTGATTTAAATTTAATGGTTGAGTTTTTGGATTGTTGTTTGGACGAAACAATCACTTCCACGATGACACCTCTGAGACACTGTGACGGGCAGCAGTTCAGAAATTGTACAGACAGAAAACATTCAGTGATTAATTAAAAAAATTCTCCCCCTGATTGATAAGCTGTGAAAATATTACAGCAGTCTGGGGAAAAAAATCAGTAAAAATGACAAAAAATGTTAATACAAAACAAGTGTCTGCCACCTTAAAAAAAAAGCCTTTCTGTCTGTTTGTTAGTTTTCTTGCTCTTTGAACATCTACATGATGAGAGAAACTGCCACCGTCATTGGAAAACCATCAGACCAAAGGGCAGCACATCGTCAACGCCAGCAGGGCCTTTGTAGAGTAAAACAACACGACAGCATATTACGGATATCTGGATCAATGTTGTGCTGGCAATCGTCCGCTTTCTTTAACACGAGACGAACGTAATCCGCATTTTAACGGCCTAATTACATCTGACAGGCTTTAAAAGTGTAAACACATCTGAAGTGATCTTAATTCAGCAGATTGATCCGCTGAGAACCTTAACCGCAGCCAAAACAGCAAATGAATCTGAACACCGGATTCATTATGCACATGCCAGCACACACACACACACACACACACACACACGGAACATTTGGTTTAGCAGGCGAGTCCTTATTCAAGGTAGCATCAGAACATAAACAACTTCTCTGGAGAATACTCCTCGCTTTAAATCATCATTACTGTGGTGGCAGACAGAGTCCCAGCGACGACGCTTTCAACAGCGGAGTCAATCAAAGCTGAGGGTGATTGATGCTTGTCACGATTGATGCAGAACCTCTGTCTCTGGGCGCCGGCCTGCTGTTCTCTCACCGCTCCGCTCCCTCCTTTGTTAGTCCGGGACTCGCTTTACAAGCATCGATTAGTCCCTTTGTAAGATTGAATATCGTCTTAGCTCCTTTCTGTCTTTCTCCCGCGCCTATGAATTGCTGTGGTTCCCAACATCTCCAACTTCTGCAGAAAGTTGGAGATGTTGGAAAGTTTTACCGTTTCGTGATAGAATTTTGGAAGTCTTGCAATTTCAGGTCCTGGCTTCCAAAACTGCCTTCAAAAAGAAAATATTTTTTATGTTACACCACTATGATTAAGGTCTGGTTGCTTTTAGGTACAAAAACGTCTTTGTTAATTTTAGGGTAACATTATAATTTGGGTTAAAATTACCGCTTCATTAAGGTCCAGGGACCTTTGTTGTCATGGTCATGGTGATGATCATATGATTAAGGTTGATGATCATGTTTGTGGTTTAAAGAAACAACCTTTGATGGTGAAGCTAGAAAAGAAAAATACATTTTATGAGCCGATCAATCCATGTTAACATTCTCTCTCTGTTGACTTTGTGGCAGAGTTACATCTCCTTCCTCTTTGATCCACACAGACAGGAGTTATATTTGCAATGGCTGTCAGACGGCCTCGTCACATGAACATAAACATGTGTTGTCTTTCAACTGAAACAAGCAAACCTCATATTTTTCTGAAAAAATTACAGGCTTTTATATAGTTTAACTAAGATCTGTACAACATCCCTGTTAGTGCAGAGGTTGTTTTGGTACTTGAGCACATTTAGGTCCTGAATCTGTGTGGCCCTCTCCCATTGGTCAAATCTAAATAAAATACAGTTAAGTTTATTTATAAAGCACATTTAGAAAAACCACAATTGACCAAAGTGCTGTACAAAAAGCAACATACAAGGAGACAAAAGAATAACATGTAAAGCAACTCATTACATGTTCATATTATTGTTGTTGCTGTTATTATAAATAAGATTATTAAAGTTTTCTGTTATTTCTCTTAATATTTAACATCCACCTTTTTGGATTTACATTAAATACCCAAATGAAAAAAGCTTGTAACAGACAGCTATGCATGTATTAGTATGTGCACATGTAAGTGGATAATCTAAAGAATCAAATTATCTATTGCATAATCAAAAAGACAAACATTTAAATCCTTATTAGCAAATCTTAGCTACCTTAAGGAAGTTTAAACGGAGCACTGTTGATCCTGTGGGTCTAAAACAGGTTAACTGTGTTGTGACGAGGCCCAGATTTTTTGCTTAAATACACTTGGAAAGCCATTTTGTGGCTCGTTATTTGTTTTTATGTAAAGTGCACTCTGAACTCCATCCAACACATTACAGTCAGATGGTGCTATAAAAATGGCAGTGACCCTTCTGTTTTCCACGCGGGCATTCATAGATATTCAAAATGGAGCTGAAGAGGCTGACCTTGTGGATCTGGAGTGTGTTTATCCGGAGCCAGACAGAGTGCTTAGAGGAACAGCCGACAGGTGTGTTATTGGTTCCTGATGGCAGACAATGTGGGCATTACCCTCAGACAGCTCCCCACCAGCCTTCAGTTTCATGGCAGACATAACTCATTTCATAGAGTGTTAATTTGGAGAGCTATTTCATTACAGGTTGGCATTGTGGTGCATGCCACCGCTGGCTCGCACTGCTGCATTTCAATTTCACATTAGGCCAATCACACAATTGGGCTTATTAAAGAGTGTTCCTCCTCACAAAATTGCCTTGGAGCTGTAAAATTATTTGCAGCATAAAAACTAGCTATGACTTATCTACTTTCTCTTTCCAATGACCCCCCCATCACCATTCCCTCTGTGCTCTTTCTCTCATCTTCCTCCCTCTCTCTCTCTCTGTCTCTCTTTCTGTCTCCTTAATTCATTTCATCTTATCTTTTATTTTCCACTCATCATCTTGTTTCGTCTCCACCGCCGCTTCCCTTTTTCAGAGCTCTTCTTTGCCACAGCAGAATATTAAAATGAGATTTGATGAGAGTGTTATCAGGCTCCCAGTCTTTTGTCCATTCTCTCCTTTCTGAAGGAGACTCTTGGTGCTCAGGGCAAAAAAAAAAAAGAAGAAGAAGCATGTCTGTGTGTATTCACGTACACATTAGCATGTCTATGAGGGGGGTTAAGTACGAACTGTCCCCCCTTCTTCTCTCAGTACGTTCATATCTCCTCTCCAATATTCCATCGAGCATCCAAGCACATTTTGAAATTCTGCTCAGATAGGGATCTTCTCCCAGGCGGGGGAAATGGAGGAGAGGATGAAGTAGGAAAGTAGAGGAGAGATTGGGAAAAAAAATGCTCCACCGCTCCTCTCTACTCCCATCCCCTTAGATGGATAAATGAAACTTGTGGACCCGGACGAGTGCAACATGAGACGGTAATGGGCTCACTCTGCAGTCAAAGTGCCACTGCTGGAGTGATTCAAACTCTCCGTGCCGGGAGTTGCAGTTATGTCAACATTCGTTTACGCTGAAGGAAACCTATGCACTCTTCTTTCTTTATCAAAAGGCTAAAATGTCTATATTGTCACTACCAATGTGAAAACATTTGAACTTTTTTGTAAAAGATGAGTGACTTTGATTTCTTTCAGCTTTCTTTTCTATTTGACAGCACCTCAAATTGAAACTCTCACCACTATTTTGCTCCTTCTCAAGTTAGCCAGCACCGTGTGTCGTTCTTTTTATGCTGCACAAATACATCAATTCTGGTTCTGCAACTTCCCTCTCTATCTCACAGAGATAGATAGGAGAGAGCAGGAGGGAGTGAAAGGGAGTCAAGCACTTGAAATTAAGAGGCAAAGGGGGTAAAAATGACCCAAGTGAGGCTACGATTGATCTCAGCCGGCCCTTTTATTACACATCTCTTCCTCCTAGACATCCCACAATCCAGCACCTTTGAAGCCCCCCGTCCATTACAAGGCGCAGGAACGTGTTTCCAGGTCAAAGAGGTGTTGGGGTGAGACAGATTGGGTTGAAATTGCTGAGGTTTCAATGCACAGAAACACAGCGGGGATAAGAGGGTGAGAAGGTGAAGGATAAAGTGTA
>JAPZDW010000023.1:13062116-13072756 GCA_029814725.1 Acanthurus nigricauda
TGGCATGTAGCACTTGTTTGAAATCTAATCGTATTACATGCACAGGCACACGGCACGCCACCCAGTTTCCCTGTCCTCGTGGATACTACAACCCAGAGCCCATGACTAAGAGTCTGGACAGCTGCCTGCCTTGTCCTCCGGGACACTACTGTGAGAAAGAGAGGCTGACCAAAGTGTCTGGAAAATGCAAGGCTGGTCAGTAAAAGTGTCTTTGTTTATTTCGACCGAAGATAGCGATACAGGCTGGTTTCTCAGTGTCAGGACTTTATCCTCTGTGCCGGCCTATTTGTCTCCAGGGACCAGCAGGCCAGTCCAAAGCAGTCTGGAAGACTTGGCAGCAGGGAACAAAGAGTGCACATTAAGCACGAAACATCACGGCTGAAACCAGCCACATCAGTCATCACTTTGCTTCTCCTCTCTTTACACTCTTGCTCAACCATTTCAGCAACAACAACAGCTTTTAGATAATTCCCTGTATGTTATTCATTTATGTGCAAAAGCTCAAAACAGCTTGGCTCCATATGCAAACCCCCTCATGTGCTGAAGTCTTTGGCAGATATTAGAACAGGAGCTACCTGGTTTATTAAGGCATATTCTTTAAGTGATCACATGACTCACCTCCCTCACCTCGCTCTGTCTTCATGCTCTGTTGAGCGCTGTCTCTTACCACGTGCTGAGGAAGTCATCATGTGATCTGAAGCTACTGTGTGTCAGCAGCAAGAGTGTTTGTATATGACAAAAAGAGACAGCAGTCAAAACATCCAGACATCACTTTCATTTGTTCCTCTCAGGTTGGTTCTGTGTGTCAGCAGCATGGAACTCTCAGCCCTTTGACCTGGACAATTACACAAATGCCAACTGTCTTTGTCCAGCTACTTCCACAGGAGGGCGCTGCCAGGTGGGCTATTATTGCCCCCTAGGCAGCTCAGAGCCCCTGCCTTGTCCACCAGGAGCCTTCTGTAATATCTCAGGTATTTTGAAACTCAGGATCAAATACTTATTCAGGCAGTTTGTCAGTGGTTTGTAACACTAGTTCTTCAAGAGGATACTGAGGATTCATTCTTAACAAGTATGCAGCTAACATTACATATTAGTTCTCACTCAGAACTTGCACGGTGAAACTTAACAGTAATATATGGCAGTGTTTGTTTGTAAAGTAATGTCATTACAATCAAAAAGAGGTCCTTTTGAAACAGACACATTGTTGTTCATGACTGACATTTAAGAGACATCTATTGAAAAAAAAACCCGATATATTAGAAATATTTTCATCTGTATATAAGGAGACACTGTGTTTTTCTAGAAAATAGCATTGCAAAATATAATTATGTATAATGCCTCAAACAATAATCATGGTACATTTTAGAGTGTATTTTAAAGATTTTTTTCCCTATACACTACACTTACACTAAGTTGACACTTTTTTGCCGTTAAATAAAGGACAAGATGATGGTGCAACAGAAAAAAGAGGGAAAGAGTAGATAATACAAACCGAGTGGTTAAAACAGTTTGTTTCTCTGCTGTTTTGGGGCTCATAACCTTATTCTGCTGAAGGAGTTGCAGTATCAAGGCAACTTATGCATAATGATTTCTGTATTCAAATGCAAATAACAAATGTACCTATGTTTTTCAAAAGGTTTGGCTTTGCCGATGGGTCCCTGCTCTCCTGGGTATTACTGTGTGGGTGGAGCAACTGAGGCCAGACCAGCAGATGGAGAAACAGGCAGCATCTGTCCACCTGGGACATACTGTGGTAGGCCTGGCTTCACTGCCTTAAAACAGATTTATCAATAACTTGCCCACAAAGTTTTTATGACTATTGATACTCATATAGTAAAGTGCTTGAAGAATGGAAAAGTAAATGTTTTTAAACTTAAGTTGAGTTTTAAAGGGAAGAAAAAAAATTCCTTATCCATAATATGACCAACATACTTTAACTTCTGGTCGCTACCACTCAGAATTTGAAAAGCAAAACAAGAGTTAACTTACACAGTGTAAGAAACTGCCTGTCATATCTCATTTTATATTCAAAGGGCAGCTTTTTATGTCTGGGTTCTTTTTATGACTCCTCACTTTCTTCTTGCAGCCCAGAGACATGCAAATTAGCTGGACTAGAGAGTCTAAAGTAGCAGTAGCTGTGACTCAGGTGGGCTGAACACCCTAAATTACCCATGAGTATGAGAGTGAGTCATCTTTAGTCTATTTGTGTTGACCTGCGTGGGGTGTCTCCGCCGCACTTCCTACACAATGTATCTCTGTAGAAGCCTTTTTGCCCCGCAGCCAAGAATAAGCATATCTATGTAAAGGCAATGAATGAGTAGATTAGATTGGATTAATGAAGGGATACTCTGTTTTTCTTTACAGTTGAAGGTTCAGGAGGACCAGAGTTGTGTCCAGCTGGTACTTTTTCAGCGGTGTCAGGTCTGAGCAGTGAGTCTGGCTGTCAGCCCTGCACTGCTGGTTTCTACTGCAGAGGAGCAGGTCTCAGGAGTCCGACTGGACCCTGCAGCCAAGGTCGGTCCAAACACTAAGCCGTACTTTACCGGTGCCAAAAACTTTATGGGAATTACTTGTTTCATAAAGATATATTATTAATGCAATCAACTGTATCAACTGTTTTCACCTAAGGCTATTGGTGTCCTCCTGGTCAGCCTGTGGCTACAGCTCTGCCATGTCCTCTAGGCCACTTCTGCCCACAGGGCAGTGCAGCTCCAGAGCCTTGTCCATCAGGAACCTACCAGGACAGAGAGAAACAGGCAGCCTGCACTGTCTGTGAGGCAGGTAGGAGCCGACTTTACTCCTTTAAACCTCTGAGCAAAAGCATACAGTTCTTTTTTTTATTTAAAAAATTAATACCCAACCCTGTGCCCTTTTTGTTATGCTGAAAAAGCTGCAATGAAAAGCAGCTCTTAAATAACACTGCAAGGGTTTTATTTATTGAGTGGCTCATTCACATGGACGTGTTCCATTTATAATACTTGACTTTGCTAGTTGGAATAAATGTTCTTAATGTATAAGTGCTTATTTTTCATCACCATATCATAGACACTTCCAATACTGGCAGTGCTATTTTAAAATAAGCATGTGTCTCCTTTTTTAAGGTTACTACTGTGATTTGAGACAAACCAACGCTTCTGTGCCGAGGCCCTGCCCTAAAGGACACTACTGCCCTGCAGGTACCACCCTGCCCAACCAACACCCCTGCCCCATAGGCTCCTTCAACCCGAGACAGCACGCACACAGCCTGGCTGACTGTATGCCGTGTGCTGCTGGACACTACTGTCCGTCTGTGGGACTGTCTGAGCCAGCAGGTAAGAAAAAGAGCCATCTAGCCCCTTCTTTGCTTCACTTTTTCATTGTATCTTTCATCTTCATTTGAAACATTTTAGTGGAATTCCAAAAAACAAGCTTTAATTTTTTATGTTCTCCATAGTTTGTGGTTAGATAAACTAAAGGGGATGTGTAAGGCGTCTGCCTGTGCCTGTTTAAATATTTGGATGGGAAGTTCACTCAAATTGCATAAACTTTTTTTCACTTTCACAGTTCAGATAGCTTTGGGTTTAATACTGGTTAAGAGATGTCAGTATGTTATTTTACCCTTAGGACCGTGCCACGCTGGCTATTGGTGCAGGGAGGAAGCATCGTCACCCAGCCCATTGGACGGACTCTCAGGCTCCCTGTGTCCACCTGGTCAATACTGCCCCTCAGGTAACTGACTTGTCCTCCGTTAATAAGCAGTCAGTCGCCAGCAGCTGCTTCAGTGTTGTTAAACTGTTAATACCTTTTAAAGGTGTCTGCGTTTACAAAATAATTGTTTTCTGTAATCCAGTGCTGATGCAGCGTTTTCTATATGCTAATGTAACCAAATTTATACAGTGTCAGGATATTAACATTCTACCATATTATGTTCAAGGGCCTCAATGTTTTATTCATGCTAATTACCATTTGGCCTACAGGCAGTTCTGACAACATTTATCTTGTAACTTTTGATTCAGTTTTCTTGAAGTTATTTTGTGTACTGTTTTTTTTTCTTACTTGAGGCACTGACCCATGCTTTGAAAAAAGCTGCTGGAGGGTAAACTCTGTCTCCTCCTAAGTTGCTCAATGCTGCATGCAGTGATGGGTGCTTTTTAAGAGTGTCTCGCAAATTTGTTGCACTTAATTTCTGCTTACAGTGTGTAAAACGTTGTCACAGTGTGTTGTTTTGCCAAACAAAAAGACTGCATTAGTCTTGTCATCTTTTAATAGTCCTGAAAAAGTTTCCAATGTGCTCCTCTGCTTGCTGGAGTTGAAATTTGAGTGGGTAGTTGTGTCATTTCCACAGGCACCACAGCTCCTGTGGCGTGCTCCGAGGGAAGCTGGTCCAACAGCTCAGGCCTGCGTTTCCAGGAGGACTGCAAACCCTGTCTGGGAGGATTTTACTGCGACTCTGCTGGCCTCACTAAACCTACTGGACTTTGCAACAAGGGGTACACCTAACTCTGATGGACTTAGGAAATACATAGTACTTGTATCCTTATCATTATTTAGTAAAAACTAATGAAAAAAATTATTTTATCTTGTAATCAAATGTTTCCAAACTAGCCGTCGCTGGCCTTTGTGTACATAAAATGAACAGAATTCGTGCTTTAGAGTTTTGTTCATGTCTCTAATGCAGATATTACTGCACAAAGGGAGCCATTACACCCACCCCTACTGATGGAATTACAGGAGGACCTTGTCCCGAGGGTTCCTACTGCCCAGAGGGAACTGTTCAACCTGTGCCCTGCCATCCAGGGACATATGTCACTGTTACACACGCTACCCAGTGTGAGCCCTGTGTGCCAGGCTGGTACTGTGTGTCTGGTTCTCTGGACTTGTGTCCTGCAGGTTTGTGGTTTGTCATTTGTGTGCCCTTTAAAATTACACTGAAAACATGTTCTCATTTGTATGCAAGTATTAGGACATTAGCAGAAAGAACATGTAAGAAAAAATAAAACTATTCACAATTATTGGGAAAAAAGTGATGCAGTTTCCAACAATTTGTTTTAGCTCATATTTTTGCATATTTTATTTGGTTTCCAGGCTTTTACTGTCCAGAGGGAACTGGATTTGACTTGAAAGGCTGTCCAGAGGGAACTTACGGTCCTGACCCGGGATACTGGTCTGTCTCTCAGTGCAGACAGTGTGATGGTGGCCATTACTGCTCTTCCAGAAATGGCACAGCTGTCACTGGACCATGTCAGGAAGGATATTACTGTTCACATGGAAACACGTCTCCACAACCTGTCTCACAGGCTGCAGGTAAACAAACATATTTACTATGAACATACTGCATGTTCACACGTACAGGAAGTCTGATGGTTGCACATTTCTTCCCAATAGCTGTGAAAGCTGGGTTGTCAGTGTGATTCTCTGTAGAAATGCTTCTCCATCAGTATTTCTATTTTGAGATGGTTGACAAATGGCGGCTGATCTCTGTGTCTCTCACCAGGAGAGGGAGGGCCATGTCCTGCCGGTCATTACTGCCCCCAGGCCACCGTCCATCCTCTGCCCTGTCCACATGGAACATTCTCCAACCTCACCAAATTAATCTCCCAGGTCACTTTGACTAAATATCGCACTCATATGTCTTCTTGACAATGATTGAGAGAGAAGTCTGTCCCCTCAAAATTACACCAGGGTGGAATGTTGTCTGGAAATGTCAAATTTGGTTTTGTGGATTGTGAAAAAGTATATAGAGACAAAATAAAAACCGCTATTCTGGATTGTTTTTGTAATACAAAACACATGAAATTACGTCGTGTAAGTGGCTCTACGTTGTTTGTCTTGATTTACTCACTGTGAAATAAAAGGGTTGCTGAGGTAAAATGGTGCGTAAAATAAAATCTGACTTTGAAGAAAGGGCACTCTAACATAAAAACTGCTGCCGATGTGAAAGAAGTCAAATGAAAAAAGAAATAAGTTGGATTTTTTCTTGGTTATATATTTTGCCTGTATTTGTATTATTCATCTATTATTCATTTCATGTTATTACTTACTTGTATTGCATTGTTATTATTTGATTTGGACACTCCCCACATAGATGTCTATTGTGCTCTGCTTTGAAACAAACAGCCTTCTTATTTGAGACCTATACAGTTCATACATTAATTTACAATGCTTTCTCTGTCTTTCCTTGTGACAGTCAATCAATACCAAATCCCTAATCAATTTTTCATGGAGGTACTCTCTCTTTTTTTTTCAATTTCCCACTACCTCTTTCTCTCTCTGTCTTGCTCTCTCCCTCTTTCTTTCTTCCTCCCTCTTTGTCTGTTTCATTTCCCCTCTCAGGAGGATTGCCAGCCATGTCTCCCTGGTTACTACTGCGATGCTGTGGGTCTCTCAGCGCCTTCAGGAAAATGCTGGGAAGGTTTCTTCTGTCTACAGGGTGCAGGTCGCCCTGACCCTCCTTTGAGAGACAGTCAGGGAGGACCGTGTCCAAAAGGTTGTCCGATCCCTCAGATTTGACGTGCATGTCTTGTTTTTCAAAGAAAATGAGAGAGAATCTTGTCAAAAGAACATGCTTGAAAGCAGTCAGTGGGAAAACATGGGGATAATGTAATCAGGAAGCTTTATTTTTTTCGACAGGAAATGACAGCTGAGAAAAAGCTTTGCCTAGCATTGTAGGAATTACTAAGGAAAATGGAAATTTTGAAGAACATAATTAGGCTTAAAATGCACATAATCCCAGAGCCAGCTTAGCTAACAGGTAAACAAAACCCTCTTTCAATTTAATAGGGCCAAACATAAGCAGCTGCTCTGTTGACACCAGAAATTTAACACCGTCCCCTGTGGAGTGTGCATGTCTTTGTGTGTGTGTGTGTGCTCGAGTGTGCACCTCTTTCACGACTCTTGTCTTCAAACAACCAGGTTATTACTGTTCTGAAGGCTCCGCGGCTCCTCAGCACTGCCCCCTGGGAACCATCAGCACAGAAGACGGCCAAGCCAGCTGCAACACCTGTCCCCCGGGGTGAACTCTCCTATCAGCTGCACCCAGTCACTCTGCACGCGCACACACACACACACACAATTTAACTATTAGCATGATGCATTACAAAGTAACAGTAACTATGCTTACTATACATGTTTTTTTTATGCCTCTAGCTTTGTGTTTTCTGTTTAGATTTTATTGTCCTGGCAGCCATAATGGCTCTCTATCGAGGAGTTATGACTGTCCAGTGGGTCATTACTGTCCGTCCGGGACCTGGTCCAAACACCAGCACCCGTGTCCAGCCGGATCCATCAACTCCCACCCCAGCATGACAAATCCACAGGACTGCTTGCCCTGCCCTCCAGGTCACACACCATTTACTGCTAATGATAATGACTTGCCTTAAGGTTACATAGCTGAATTAGGCTTTAGGACAACCTTGACAGATAAGCAGCAGAATAATCAGATAATTACTGTACCTCAACAGGGATTAATGGATTACAGGGTGCTTGTAATTCAGGCTACTTTCCCATTGTACTCGATTTCACCTTTTATTTCCTATTAAAGCAGGCTCCTTCTGTGCGTCCCCTGGGAAGGGTGTTGTAACGGGTCAGTGCAGGGGTGGGTACTACTGCCTCTCTGGGGCACAGTCACCCACACCAGAGGATGGAGGGACGACAGGTGACCAATGTCCTTAGTGTCATTTCTGTCCCCAGGGCTCCTCAGCGCCACTACCCTGTCCCATAGGACATTACAGCAACAGCACCAGAAACAGCAATCTCTCTGACTGCCTGCCTTGCCCTCCAGGTTAGAGCTAATTTAGCACCTGTTTCTTGCTTTAGCATTTCATTGTGTGTCTGCTTATCTGCCAAAAGATAAAGCTACCATTATGTAACTTTATTTATCAGGGGATAATCCATTCCAGACTGTCTGTGGCTGCCCACCAATGTCCCTCTTTTTTTTGTTTTGTAGGTTTCCTGTGTGTCACCAGAGGGCTCTCTTTCCCTACTCATATCTGTCCAGCTGGATCCTACTGCTCAGGAATTAAAAACAACAGCCAACCGGCGTATATACCCTGCTCACCTGGAAACATGTGTCCACCTGGATCAGATAGACAGGTACCCTGCTTACCAGGGACCTACCAGAGTCTACCTGGACAGGTGAGGAAAATGAGGAAGAATAGACTGCTAACACTCTGATATATCCTACAGTCACATAGGCAAGATGTACTTTCTTTATTATACAATTTAAGTGACTATAATAACTCTTTTACAGTCATTACGCATTACTCTAAAACTTGATCAAGTATTTTAGTTTAACTTAACTGTTTACGACCTATAAAAGTTTTTTTTTTTTTTTAATGTAACTTGAGGTTGTGTTATTTGCATATTTTGGGGAATGTTTGTTCTCCTGTAAGCAAAGGCTAAAAGTTCCAGCAACATCTGTGTGTACCTGACTTTTCGTACTATAAGCTGCACCTGAATATAAGCTGCACCCACTAAATTTAACAACTAAAACCACTAAAGTTGTCTTCTTCAGTGTTGGAATTTAACAGCCTCAAAATTATTTCGTCACACACCTCCTTGTTTATTTTTGTCCATAAATTAGCCGCATCATTGTTTAAGCCGCAGGGTACAAAGTGTGTGAAAAAAGTAGCGGCCTGTAGTCCGGAAATTACGGTATTCACTATCAGTGTTATTACCAGAAAGCTCATTTCCCTCTAAAATGTTACACAACCCTTCACTTCTTTATTTAACTTTCATTTCTAAACCTGCATCTGGATCTAAATTGAGGCACATATATATATATATATATATATTATTAATATTGGTCTATCTTAGTTTGTGCCAGATTTTTTAATCAAGTGAGAGCAGCACGTCGTCAGAAAAAATGACGTAGCAATATTGAGAAACCCTTTTTAAAATCTTGACTCAGCGCCTGGCTCAGATCCACACCACAAAAACCGCCTAACGCCTTCTTGGCCGATGGCCTGACGTTGCATTAAACTTAATTAAGATCTGTTAACAAGGTCTTAAGGTTTCGTTCTCATTAGCCGACAAACAGGACTTAAAGCTCTCGGATTCATCCTTGGTGGAGGCGGTTTGCATATAATGTGAATATTTAGCTCGTAAAGGCCCTGAAAGCCTTTTTTTCTTTTTGCTGTAAGTGGTGAGGCATCACATGAACTCAGTTTTAGCTACTGAGAGTTCAAACAGAATGCAAAGTGAGTTTTTAAAGGCTGTGCTTTTGCTTACAAAGTCAATGAAAAGAAGTTATTTGGCTGGATTCGACAAAAGTTTTATTGATAAAAGCACAAAGATGAGGAGAAAAAGGAGAGAAGCAGGAGGAAAAAACACAGAAGAAACCAGAGTCCCTCGTGGTTTTTAATGCAGAGTTCGATCCGAGCACAAACACACAGATCGATGCTCAGTGGATCCTTTTCTTTTGGGCTTTAAGCCGACGTTTGTGCAGATACTATGTCGGCTTTTTGGATTAAAAAAACACAACAAATATCCAGTATTATGAAGAAATATTGAAAGTTTGAAACCAAGTCTTCTCCCTGGTGCTTTTTTTTTGACCGTTTGGTCCAAACAAATCATTTTGCAAACATATTTGTGTTATTTTCTTGAATGTTTTCCCATAAATGTTTACATTTTTCCTTAAATTATAAGGTGCTTTTACCAGTAAGACAATAAAATTTGCAAAAGTTCAGAGGTCTGACTTGAAATTCTGCACAAAAACTGTTGGATAAAACTTCAACTTGTGCAGGAGAATTGAATTAATAACTTCATTGTGAGTCACATCCTCGTAATCCCTCTTTTGCAGTGTAATAATTCATTTTTTTAATGGTCTCACATCTGCATTACCACTGAATATTCAACAGTAATTCCCTTCAACTCCGGCACTGTATTAGATGTTTTATGTATGACTCGGTAACAGATGGCTACGGACTGTCATTAACTCCGGCTCCATGCATTTCTCTCCTGTTTGATTTCAGATCCCATTTACTTCTGGCAGCAGACGGCTGAGGATGTCACGGTGTGCATGCGCATGCCCGAAGGCGTCACCAAAGAGGAGGTGCAGTTCAGACTGATGGCGGACAACATCAGCGTTGGAGTTCAGGGTTTCCCCCCTCTGCTGGAGGGGCAGCTGTATGCATCTGTAGACCCCGAGGCCAGCGCCTGGATCATCAAGAATGACAAAAGGTTTGCATCCTGAGATGTGTGAAGATGATTTGTCTGAGTTATAATTTGATTTCAGTGTTTTGAGGAGCAGAAACAGCAAACAGTGACACAGGAAACATTCATAGTACGTTAGAGCCACAAGCATCAAATACAAATATCAGTTTGCACCTCTGGTCTTGTTTTCTCGTAATATTCACTTTCTTTCATGTTCTCATGTGATAAATATTGATCTCACACACGATCTGTTACCGTGTGAGTAATTTCACATCTGCATGAATGTCTGGAACACTGAGCATGTGCATTTTTGAGCACCATTCAACCTGAGACATGTTTTGTGTTTGGATCTTTATCAGATTACCTCCACTGAGGGGTGGGCGATATATTGAATATACTCGATGTATCGATGTATAAATCTGATGAGATGTATGAAATGACTATATCTCTACCATCGAGTACAAATTGTGACGTAAATGTTTTAAGCCGTCGGCATGTAATTCTCTGAG
>JAPZDW010000023.1:14476932-14487745 GCA_029814725.1 Acanthurus nigricauda
TGAGTTACATCTATAAACTCTTCAAAAGTGGAATGAAAAACTTGTTTTGTTCATTTTAAATGACATTCTGCTTTGTTTTCTTCATTTGGACACCAGAACTCATAGTAATAATAATAAAAAATCTCATCAAGATGCACCGCTGAGAGTCAATAAAAAGTTATATTGAATTATCGCCAAAACCTTTACAATTCCACTTAAAGAGTCACATCAAAATAAAAAAAAAGAAAGAAAAGAAACACTAACAGAGGTGGCCAATTCATTTCATCCCACAACTTGACAGTTCTGGAGTGCAGGCCATGTTGTAGGCTGATGGCGGACAAAGTCACGCCAGGCACACATGGCGATAAATGAAAATGTCACACCAAAGTGAAACATGGCTTTAAGGCAGCAGCACTCCATTGTGTTTTACATGTGAGGTGAGCGAACATTTACCTTGCCCGACTTTCATGATGACTTTCATGGCTCGGCTCTTGCACACGCCTCCCTCCCGGTTCTCCAGGCCCTCGACTGTGCCGTTGGAGGTCGCTGGAGAGGAGTGGTGGGGAGACAGAGAGAGAGAGAGAGAGAGGGGAGATGAGGAGAAAGAGGAAAGGGGTGAAGGACAAGACAAGGCAGGGAGTGATGGAGGGTAGGGAGAAGAGAAGCAGGAGAAAGTGGAGGAGGAGGAGAGAAGATGACACACTGGTTAATGAGCACGTCCATAACGCACAGAACTAATCAATATTTACGACAAGCACTGATTAGCTGTTCCAGTGATTAGCCGTTCTCACCCTCAATCAAGCGGCAGCTCCTCTCAACGGCATCTCTCATTAACACAATAAAGTGAAGTCAAATGAATGGAACAACATTAGAGCCTACTGAGGGAGGGTGGGAGCTGAGGTGGAGTGAAGGAACATGGTCAGACCTGTGTGTGTGAGAGTGTGTGTGAGTGTGTGTGTTTTCTGTCTGTGCATAGTTTAGCCATGAGACATGCCAGCGAGAGTTCCAGCTGCTTGCCAAGTCTTGGAGCAGCTCACTCCCTCTGAGCCACATGTGTCATTACTTGCTGGTAGTGCTGAGAGCTAAATGCCTCCCTTAATGTTTGTGCGTGAGTGTGTGTGTAGGGGGGGTCCATTTATATATTGGCGTTCCCCAATGTGTGTGTGTGTGTGTGTGTGCGCATCGGCCTCTCTCCATTTGTTTTAAAGTGTGTGTTCTGCTCAGACTTGAGCGAGGAGCTCAGGGTCGAGGGTTGTTTATTCAATGTCACATTCACTTCAGACACTGCGACACAATTGGCTGTCTATTTTAGGGCTCATGATAATGACCTAGGGAGACAGAGTGTGACTCTGACCTTAACGCTGAGCGGCTAGGCACAAGGCAATTGTGTGTGTATGTGTGTGTGTGTGTGTGTGTGTGTGTGTGTGTGTGGGCGTGCGCCTGTGTGGGCGCATGCGATGGCAGCTCTAATTTTGGAATTCCCCAAATGATCTGCATCTCCGCTTAGTCTGCTGTTTCAACTTACTCCCTTCCTCAAAAATGCTTTTGTTTCTTTTCCTGCGTTATCCGTCTCCGTCTCCTTCTCTCTTCCTCTCTCCCTTTCTGTTTTTTCGCTCACTTCATTTAGTTTTTTATCTGCGCTATCTGACTCTGCCCCTCCCCTTCCCTCCCTCTTAACTCAATGACCATCTCCCTGGGTGATTGCTTCAGATGGCACCCTCATTATGATGAGATAGTCTTGGAGAGGGTGCTTATCTAATGATTACACAAAGAGAGGCAGACTCAGCTACAGATGAAGGGGGGGGGTGCGGATTGGGTGTGCCCAAACAATGAACTACAAACATTAACAGACTTATGCTTACTGGCATGATGTATCAATGTTTCTACATGCATTTCTCTGCAATAAACTGATGTCGTGTCAAGCAGTGTGTTGAAATCTGGCTCGGCAGCTATGGAAAAAAGCTCATCTAGTGATTCATGCCCTGTCATTCCTAAGTATTATTAATGTTGACATTTTGTTGCCCTGTGGGATTTCAGCTTTGTACTCGGGTGAAATTGAAGAAAACTAAATAATGAATTGCGCTAATATTATGTTACATTATAAGATAATACCCAGGCTTAAAATGGCAAGGAGAACCACAACATTTTGTTAGTGTGGCTGGACCATGTGATAATTTGCCAGAATGATTATGATAACATTGTGTCAAGAGCTCTGTGGCTCTTTGCACCCCCCTCAACCCCCCTTGAGTCGCTTGTAGACTCAACACGACTGAGTGAGCCGGACACTGAAATATATACGATGGCCCCGCGCAGCCGAGTGCCGGCACGGGGACAAAAAGATTTCAAATTTACGTGGGACATTAATGTGAATGAACACTCAAGGCTAAGTGAGTCTTATGATTTATGTAAAGTCTATGCAGGGAGCATGATGTCTCTTCTAAAGGGAACATTCAAAGACAGTGAGGTGAACAGGCCTGTTTCCAGTCTTAAAGGCACACCGTCTCGCAGGCCTGAATGGCCCAGACGCTGCCACGAGTGCTAACCTCATCCTTCCATTTTCCAGCCAATTTCTCCTTTTCTTTCAATTTAGAAATTTCCAGGGCAAGGTTATACAAAAATGAGCTCTTTGAAGCTCGAGCTCAAAGGCTTGAATAATCTGACTAAGAGTGAGCGTCATGCTATGAATTTTATATCCACTCAGGGAGAGCAAATCTTCTCAGTGTTAACTTGCTTCTGTCATCTAAATTAACTATTCCTTCAGGCCGGCTGAATGGGCTCCCACACTACTGATGCAGCATGATGATAAGTTGGCCCTTCAAGGCTTCTGTTTGGGTGAACAACTGACAGAGAGCTGGATTAATAAGAGATGATCACTTTATATGTTGTTTGTATTCAGGCCATTTAAAACGTCAAATAATTCAAGGCCTTTACTGTACCACTGGAAATTCATAATCCGATTAACCGTGTCCAATTTTAACCACATTTCCATATGTGAATCCATCTTTTCAGTGCTATTCAAGATGGAAATCTACTACAGAAACAACTGTTGAGTGCATAAATAATGTGCAGACTGTTCAGCACCACAAACTCTTATGTTTGTCATTTTAACTGGTGTCTGATATCAGCCTATTTACATCAGTCGTGTCATGAGTTCACTAAAAAAAGATGATTGCCAGCCACGTTTCTCAAACTCCCTAACCCTTCTCCACAACAAGGACACACTGCCAGCTTTTTTTTTTTTTATCTTAAAGCCTCTCAATCACTCTATCTCAGCCTTTCCTCCCTCTCTAACCCTCTCTCCCTCTCTTTCGTTTCATCCCTGCATACTGACGTTAATCCAAATCTGGATTTCCAGATATTAAAAGGCCGACGGTCATAGCGTGTTTTGGAAAGAGGAAACTGGGGAATTGGGTCTTCCTGTGTGTCTCGACGGAGATAAAAAAAAAAACACAAGGGGATAAAGCAACGACGGGGCAAAGAACAAAGAAACTCCCCTTCTGCTGCTAATGATTTAGTGGAACAAACCGGTTCAATGCTAGCGGTCCAGAATATCCAAAGAACGGGTCATTGCATGAAGGAATGTTGCTTTTTTTAATAAAGCGGTCGGCTTCGGAGCTGCCTTTTTTTTTTTTTTTTTGCATGATTTAAGGCCCTCTTTGTGGGTGTGGATCACTGGCCGCAGAGTGACTAGTGGGAGAACAAAAGATCTACAGCTGCTGAAGTCATAAGAGAAACCATGTGCCAAATGTTGATGTTGGGAAATATCTACAGTACAAATGTATCAGCCAAGAGAGAGCCTTACAGGGGAAGGAGCTGGCCTGCAACAAAGGCTCCTGTTCCAGTACAGTACATGAACCACTACTGCTCGCACATTAACATGCATGTGTAAATTCACACGCATGCATATGCACAAATGCACACAGATTTCACAAGGACATGGAGGGTAGAGCGGAAGGACTGCTCCCCGAGGTGCTCTGAGGAGAAGAGTGGGAGATGTGTGAGAGATGCGGTGCTGACTGGCCGAGACGACACAAGCTTAGGCTAGAGTGCGATGCGGTGGTCTATATTTATTCTCAGGTCTGCTAAATGAGGTCACTCAGGTGGTCCTGCTGAATACATTCCCCATCTCCATCATGAATCATCTGCTGCTTATTATTCCTGTCCAGCCCAGGGGGGGCTTGCTTTCATACAGCACGATTGGCTGTGTGTATGTGTGTATGTGTGTATGTATGTGTGTGTGGTTACAGTGCAGTCAAACAAAGATAGCCTCTGACACAAATTCAGCCAGTCTTTTTCTCTCCCCCTCTCCTTTTTCACTCGGCCTCTCACTGTTTGATTTTTCTCCCCTGAATGGTGCTATTGAAAGAAGAGGCAGTTGGGACCTAATTGTATGAAGACTTTGTGAGCTCCCAAAGGAACATATTAGCTTTTCAGAGACAAACCTGACTGTTGCAGATCATTTTTCCCTTTAGTCATGATTTCTCCAAAATGAATGATTTACACAGCCTGAGCGTAGGTTTGTACTTGCCTAAAAATGTCGCAAACTTGAAAATCAAGATGGTGAAAATGTGATTTATGATGAGTCTTAGATGCCTTTGGCCTTTTTTGGGCTTTGGAAACTACCACTGCAGCAGCCTCCACCCTCAACTCTATGCAGCTATATGCCCTACATAGGCTCGGCTGGTGGAGAAAGTGTGTGGCAGGCTGAGCGATAGCAGTCAGAGATAAAGATAATAGTACCCGTCGGTTCCTCTGATGAAATGATGGACTCCTTGGGGATTTTCTATGCAGCTACTATGTACTATGACTGGCTTTGTACCACAGTCAGTGGTTTGGCCGAGACAAAGTGTGGGAAAGGCTTGGCATAACGTGGGTGGAATACTGTAAGGTCAACTTAATCTCAGAACAAGTAAAAGGGTTTAACCGCTGGCAAGTTAGGAGATTATTCTGTGCAATTTCACCTCCATGAAATGAAGTCCAGTAACAGAGGAAGTTTTAGTGGCTCGCTATTAATTTTTCTCTCACTCACAAAACCTGATAAGACTGAGCGTTTTAAATGAAGAAGTCACATTACTGACCTAGATAATACAGTTATGGCTTAAAATTAATCTCACACACTCTCAGGTTGAAAGTGTGGCTGCAAGGTGCACTCAGCAGAAGTTCACCACAGTTCTAGCAATAACACTGTAAAATATGACGGGCTGTGCAGGCAGCAGAGTCACTGTCATAATTTTCCCTCTGGACAACATGGCCCAAGTGCAGCTAAGTATGACTTCACACAGAAAAAACAGTCTGAAAAGGCCTAATTCTTCCCATCATAGCATGAGACGTTGCTGGGTTGCCAAATATCCTGAGAAAAAATGTCAAGTTGCAGCGTTTAAATCAGTTTCATAAACTTGCTACTGTTTCTCCTGAATACATGTTTCGGACTGTCTAAAAAAGTTAAACTGTTAATTCTTTAACAGCAAGGCCTGCGAGAAGCATAGCTTCAGCCTTTTAAATCAGCATATCAATAAATGTTTCACCATTTAAATATCGAACAACCATAAACTGGCAGAAAGCAGAACCTTTTGACGTTCAAACGTTTAAAGGAACAGAAGAAAAAAACTTGATCTGAACAACAGAATTCTATTAAATAGTGAAAATAATGACCATAAAGAACAGCTAAAATGAGGGCTAAAGTCCCTGGTAGGTATGATCACAGTAATCTGACCAGAGCAAAGACTAATTTTTTAAAAGGGGAAAAGGTAATTGGCCAAACCTTTTTTTAGTAAAATCTGCTACCTCTGTGAAATCCCAGCTCTTAAATGTCATTCTCCTCACCCAACCTCTTTGTTTGTTTACTTTTGGGCCTGGCCCAAGGTGATCCCGACTCAGAGCCCTTCAATCCACCACAGGGATCCGACACAGCAGCAGCAGAGCAGCAGAAGCAGGCTAAGAGCTGCTGGAGGAAATTAAAATTACAGCTACCACTCCCTTGTTTCTCCCTCTGCTCTTGAGTGAAGCCAAATACAAGTACCTCCTGGTTAAGTCTGCTTACAAAGTTCCTTTTTTAATATTTATTGCTGTAATCCCAGAATCTAAAATTAGGAGGGAAAAAGCTCTCTCTCTGCCATCTTAGTGTCTGAATAGTAAAGAATCCACTGATGATTTTAACTTTGGTTTCTAAAGTGCAGGATTAAATTAAATTATAACCTATTTTTTCCAAAGAAAATGTGACAAATCATCATTACTGAAAATCTATATATAACAGCCTGAATTACTTATCTCAGTGTAGACTCTTCTGTGGTCAGTTTGGTGAGAAATGTCTGAGATCAGTTTGCTTTTAGCCACAGAAAGAAAGACTTTCACAGAAGGTAGGAAAGCAGCAGAGTGAAGAAGATATAGAAAAAAGGAACATAAAAAAACACAAGGGTGAGGAATGCATGAGGGAACCCCAAAAATATGATCCTCTATGTTTTAACAGGCACTCCAGCAAATTTTGAACGGCTGACTGAAATTTCTCACAGTCTGAATTTGGCAAGCCGAATGCCTCAAAACTGCTGAGTCTCAACACAACTAATATAAAAATTATGCTACAGAGAAAACTGTAGAGCAACAGTATACCTCTAGCCATTTAACATAAACTTACTTTTTTAGTATTTATTTAATTTTAATGTTTTTTAAATGTTTTTTTCCCCAAGAGTCACATTTCCATCATTGTTTTTTTGTGGATTTCTTATCCATTCCAACATTGTTTTCATGTTAGTGGCTTCTTATTGCAGGAGAGAGTCATTTTGTGTTGTTTTTCCCAAAACAGTAATTTGATGCGGACATGGCTGTAGGGTTTTCTAGAACCAGTTGACATTTTTCACATTTGTTTCTTATTACTTGTCAATTCACAAGCTTCTTCTTTCTGTTTGTGGATATACAGCAATCACTGCGTTAATATCATTCACTTCTGTCACCATTTTCCCATAGAAAAATGTTAATAAAAATTCAGGCGACACTTCTCTAAACGGCCAAAACAAATCAGAGATGTGGGTGGCAATTCAGAGATCTGGAACCGGTCTAGGACAAATTATGACAAGTAAAAAAGTACGTACTGTCCAATCACAAAAAAAAAAGTGCTAACTGCATCAAGCATCACTGCCTGTCAAAAAACTTGCATCTGAAAAATCTAAAAATAAATGCTAACTCTTGCTTATTGTCAAATAACAAAAATCCTGATTATTTTTTTAGCAGGTTTGTATCCAAGCTGCATGACACTACTTTCGTTAACAGGTTTGACTTTACCAAGGTTTCAAGGTCCCAGAATAAGTACCTATATGTCTCACTTCTTAGTCATAGAGATACAGTTGTCAGTCTTAGTATGGGAGCTTAATATAGAAATACTGAGCTGCTGTAATGTTTTGTTGTTTGACAGCTCTTAAAGCTAACATTTTTTTCATGGTAGTTGTGCAACATTAAATCAGGCATATATATCTGTATTAAAGTGTTGGAGAGGCTCTGAAGATCTGCTGAAGCTGATGTACACCTACTAAAAAACATAAGTACACATCCAGGGTACTGCAACCATTGAGATACCACATGGAGACCACAAGTAATGTGAGAGAGCCCCTTTTCTTTTTTTTTTAAGCAAGGCCTTACTGAATTTTAATCTATAATAGATATGTCTGTGCCGTTTATTTTCCCTTCTTGGCAGTGACATAGCTGTGGGGGAGCAACTGCTCCTAACAGAGCGAAAAGATTTTACAAAGGTAATTTCACTGCTGTTTTTGTCAACTGAAGAAAAATCTGGTTATTTTTTTTGTGTATATGCATCTGTGTCACTCTTGTGGATCATTTTCATGTAAACAAATTCAAATAACTCAAACCCACAACCTCCAAACAAAGCTGCCAGTTGCTGTAACTCCTTGCAAAACAGGAAATACAACTTCATCACAGCAGCATACAGCACAACAAGTAAAACTTCAAGCAAACCAGGCAATCGAGTTTCACTACGGCATGAGTCACTGCACACCCTGATGAACGAGTAATAACAATGTTTCTTTGGGAGTCTCGCCCACAGCATGTTGGACTACGAACAACACACAATAACCTACTGACTTAATACAAACAGAAACTGTAGGCGAGTTTTGTTTTTATAAATGTCAGCTTATCTTTTTCAAGGTAGAATGCTGATAAAATGTTCGGATATAGCCTTTAAGAAATGGCATACTAGTAAGTTTTTAAAAACCGACTGGCAAGAATTAAATGGATTTTTTTTTTTTTACGTTTAAAGCTTTGATTAAGACTTTCAAATGAAGCTTTGAATGTCTAAATTAAATTTGAACAAAGTGATTTATCGGGTTAAAAGAAAACTTATGTAGAGTTAATCAACATAAATATATGCAGAAACATATAAACTTACTTGTATGTATGTATTATGAGTTTTGATACAGTCGACTCTCTGTTTTCTCGTCCAGAGCGCTCTCTGATTGGTTAAACATCACCAGTAGTAGTCTATCAACACTTAAGACTACTGTGCAACAGACGAATGTGCAGACTGGAGCTGCTTCAGTGAGTAGAGCTATGTTTTAGAGGTGAGGCAACAGATGTGGCTTAAGTTACAATAAACATCACAATCCTTTACGCTCCAGTTGCAAAAACACCACAATTTTATGATTGATCCAATGTGATTAAGAATGCCAATGTCAACTTTATAAATGAAGTTTCAAACTAGTCTCTACAGCTCTCCTTGAGACAAAACCAAAAACTCTATAACAGTCTTAGCAGGAATACTTTGAACTTTGTTCCTGAAGGACCCACAATGTAACTTTAGTTGGATGGGAAGGGAAATGTTAAGTGACTGGGGTGGTACAGCTCCCTTCAAAGCCTCTGTAGACGGCCGAGTTAATGAGATGAGGCAGTTTCTTTACATGCCACAAACGTTACAAAATCACACAAACGGACCCACACTTTTACCCTTAATAACCCACCTTTGTGCTCATTAATATCCCCACATACCCCACAAAATTTTTTGGGCATCTTCTTCATCTTCAGCTATCTTCTCTAATTTTCTTCTTGTGTCCACCTGGCAGCTTTTTCCATCTGTATAACTGTTCATTTTTACTTTGTTGTCACGCCAGATGGACATAGCAGAGGAAGAAAGAGAGGACAACGAGTGTGTAACAAACATCAGTGTCCAGTCCACATTGGGTGGCCTGTGTCCAAGGTGTTTGCTGAAGGCAAGTCACAACAGCAGCTCACAAGGCAAACATTATGCTAAAGCAGCATGCATGCACGCACGCACACACACACACACACTTACAGACACACACAAATACACACACATACAAAAGCTGTATATTTGAGCATCCAATGAAGCTTCTGCTACAGCCACCCACTAACCACTTAGTGCTGTGGTTTTGCACTGATGCTTTTTATAAACACAGACCTGGAAAACATTGGGAACAGGTGTCACACATACTCAGTGGCAGCTGTAGGAGGTATAACATTAGAGCTGAGACCTCTACGAGAAACTCTGTAGCCCTGTCAAAGACATTTGCCAGACCATTTTAGTTTGTTCTCCTGCCAGTGGCTACACGCTCACAGAGGCAAATATTGACTGAGGGCTGGCTTGGGCCCTGCCTCTGTGCTCCACCACATCACCTTGGACTTCAGTTCAGAACACTGCAGTACATATCCAGAGCCATACCACCCACTTCAGTCTGTTACTTGCTTTGTTAGCAAGTATAAATAATCAAGAGAACTCTTTGTTTTTATGTTCCCCAAGAAACCATCAGTTCCACATTTCTTTGAAAAATGCTTTACTGTCATCACAAATAAGGAAGAACACTGCAGTGATTCAGATAGTAACTAGTTAGTTAGAACAAGCTTGTAATTTCTGATAAGCTGCAACCAGCTTTTTCCAAAACTGACTGACACAGGATTAAAATTCAGGACTTTTGACTTGGCAGATATATTCTTTACCAATCCATGTCAGAGGCAAATCACAGTAGGTGTAGCTGCTTGTTAAATGCTGTATGTTTTTTTTTTCTTTTGGGACAAAATGAAAGTTAAACTTTAGTGAATTACCATGTGTTTATCCTTTTTTCTGGTTTTAATATGTTCTCACAAGGATGGAAAGGTAGCAGTTCAATATCATTTAAATTCATTATTCACTTTCTCATTTTGGGTTAGATAAAAAGTTGAGTACTACTGTCATATTATTCCACTCAACATAAAATGAAAGCAGCAGCAGCAGACGGTTAGCTGAGCTCAGCATGATGACTTGAAATATAAACATGTGAAAATGACCATTTTGGTTTCAAAAGCACTTGCGTGCCAAACTTTTACCTAAAGTACTGTTTCACTACTATGTTGCCTGCTAACCACCAGCTTATGATCCCCCAACAAATTATGTATTGTAAGTGTTTACTCTTCAGATTTTGTATTCAATAAACAAGGTATAAAATATTTATTAGTAAGCTTTAGAGGTGCTGGTAGATGTTGTCTTGTTTTCAGTTTTTGAACAAATAAGTGCATTTCCAAAAACTATGTGAACTACTTCTTTCTCAATCATTCTTTAAAGGTAATAGTAAAATCATCCAGTGCTTTCTACATAATGGTGTCAGCAGGCCAAATTTCACATAGGGATCAATTTAGTATCAACTTGTCATCAAGAGGCAAATATTAGTTACTTGAATGTACAGTATATAGTCACTGAAGCCTTGTTTCCACAAAGCAGTCCATGTAGCAGCTTGTCACACTTTGAAGTGATTACTTTACTTTTTCTCTTGTCAGAAGTTGTGGATGACACCAATAAAACCAGTCCAACCATTCAAACCATGAAAAACTTAAAACCTGTATC
>JAPZDW010000023.1:14634848-14645451 GCA_029814725.1 Acanthurus nigricauda
CTGACTTTCCTGTCTTGCCCCTTACTTTGGCTGATACTACTGTCAACCACTACGCCTTCATCACTTCCTCTCTTCTATATATCAACCCTCATTTTTTACTTTTAACAATTTGTCTTGATCTTACTTATTTTTTACCAGTGATCATTCGTTTGGACATATGTACTGTATGTTCATTCCCCCTTCTCTTTCCACTCTGTCAATTTTTTATTCACACTCCCAAGGCAATATTGATAAGCATTGGGCCCCTTATGTGCCCCTCTCTCTTTCTGTAACATATTTTCCCCCTCCTCTATACTCATTTACTCGTCACGCTTTCTCCCATCTCCTATATTTTCTTGCCACATCATCCCCTGCCTCCCCCCCTCCCCTTTTCTCCACACACTGGTGGCTGATTCAATCTCGAGCAATGTTGTTTATGAAGGCATTTCATTTTCCAAAACCATTTGTGGCTAAGATGCTACAGGGTCCATCATGTTTCATCAATCTCAGCAACACGGCAGTGTTTCTGAATCAGAGCCAAAATTTGCACTTGAATATATATGCGGATATATGCAGCAACACCACACAAACATAAACACACACACACAAACCCACACACACACACACACATCTCAGATAACTTCACAGAGGCTGTTACTGTTTCTTTCGTCTGAGTGGTGTGTTCATGTGAACCTCAGACATCAGACGTTCTGTGTTGTTCACACGCAGCCAAGCTAACACCATTGTTGTCATGGTGACAGAGACAGAGCTGATGTACAGTAATCTGACTTCTTTATGTACTTTGGTCTCAGAGTCCGTCAGCTCACAACGAGAAAAGCAAAAAAATCACCACAGTCTTTGTCTTTCATTTTCAAAGCTTTGTAAACTGAAGCTTATTGGTTGAAATTTGCTTTAAAAAAGGTTCAAGGTAGCAGCTCAAAGCTTCAGACATGACCCATCAAAACTTCTTTAACGCTGTCACAGACACAGTTTGAATTTCATCATGAAACACATGGAAAAGAAACTTTTTCATTCATAGTGAACCATACACCCATGGCTGAATGTTTCAGGTCAAACGTATCATTTTATTTATCTCACTGATCATGTCATTGATCAGCTGTTTTATCTGTCACTTATCAGATTTTACTGGTTTTTTCTTTATTGTTCATGTTGTGTACACTGAGGATTTCCTGTTTAATTATGAAGGACCCACAAAAGAAACATCTTTGATTCACTGTAAAACTTAAAAGAAGTTTAATTTTGTCAAGTTGTCCAAATTTAACTGGTTAAACTGGTCCAACAGTCCAGTTTGTTGGTCAGGAGACATCCATCCTTTGGGCACTCACCTGAAGGACTCACCTGTTAGTCCCCAGGCTCTCCATTAGTCCACCTTCACAGCCTGTTGAACAGACTCAAAGGACTGAGACAGACTGAGACCACATGGGACACCTGAGAGTAGAGCAATCAAGAACAATCAACTTTTATCTCAAAATTTTCAAAACAATATTCCTGTTTGAGTCATCAGCTTCAGTAGATGACCTCTGAGAATATGAGATTAGTTTCCAGACGAGGTTTTAACAGCTGAAAACTCTTAAAGCTCAGGCTGAACAGTTTCACGTTGAATCCAGTTGAATCAGAGGAGAAAAAACAGCGTCAGATATCAAATCATGAGAAGATGACGACTCATCGTTTTTGTAGACCAGTTCTGAAGAGGTCGAAGTTTCTGTGACCACTCAGATTAATCTCAGGACCTTTTGCGGGGTCATGGCCTCTGATTGGAGAATCAGTGTTGTAGAGAACAGTCGTTTCTCCTTTAAATCCCATTAATTTCACACATTCATAATGACAGAATTACCTATTTAATGTGGTTACAAAGAGTCAATTAAAGGATGAATTTGTTGCAGTTTATGCAGTTATTAATGTACTTAATGGATTCTTTGCAAAGTTGAGGGGATTTTCATGTGTTTCATGTATTAAAAGTGTTATTAAAAAGTAAAAAATTGAAAATATATTGAATTCCATAAGAGCCCCACCTTAATTTATAGAGAAGTTTTTATTTAAAGAGAGTAGAAAAAGGTTAAACTTGCATGTAGAGTTGATTTTGATGCAGTTTTTCACTTAAAAGTTAACAATGATAATGGATACATTCATGGTAATATGTTGAGACTTTTTGTTGAGTTTTAGAGACCCACAAGCCTTTTAATCAACCACTTGAACTCAAGGATGAACTGATTAGAATTTGGTGTCCAAAGGTCAAGAAACATGATTTTGGCCATAACTCAAAGTCATAAGCTGACAGAGCACAAAGTGGTGAAGTGATGTCAGTTTATATCCAGAAGGTCACTGTGTCGAACAGATGTGGAAACTCCAGCTGTTCTATTTTATGTCAAGATATTTGGACCCATAACTTCCTTAAACCTCCTTAAACTGTGGAGATAATCCATTAAAAATCCCATTTATGTACTGCATCCAAAAAATGTGTCCATTCATTAAAGGTCTTGTGTTTATGTGCAGTAAGTGTATCATTCTTTGATACATCAAATATTCTAAATTAATAATTGTGTTAAAGGGAATGTTGTCTTTTGATGTCTCAAAAGGGACATGAATGTTCAGCTGTCCACATACTTTTGGCCATACATACTGTATATATGTTTTCAATATTTACTGTGTAAGTTGTTGTTTCTGCCCTGAGAATAAAAAACTGTTTTTGTTTTTGTTCAACTGATCTGAGGTCTCGTTTGTGATGATTCGATTGGTCACATGGACGTATTTGTCATTGTTCACACATTCACACACTGATTGAACAGTTTGGGGTTCACTGTCTTGGCCAAGGACACTTTGACATGCAGACCAAAGGAGTCCGGAACTGAACCACAGACCATAATAGTCCAATAAGGTTCATTTGGTCTTCTAATATTAATATGGATGAGGTTTCTTTATATCAGACCAGTGTAGGTGTTGGTGCTGTTTTCCCACCGGTGGAGGTGGGACAACAGCGCCATCTGCAGCAACAGCAAGGGCGCACACACAAGCAGCAAAACAAAAAGCCAAACAAGAACAACTCAAATCAGCCATCTCTGACCCCTGCAAAAGGGAAAACCACATTATGGACTGGGATGGAGCTAAAATCATCAGGACAGAGGACAACAAACACACACGCCGGATAAAGGAGGCAACTGAAATTCGGAAACATGCCCCCGGGACAGTCAACCGGGATGAGGGGGCTTTTTTGCTTTCACACACCTGGGATACTGTACTGAAGAAGTCGGACTGCAGATGGTAATGTCGTCCTACCTCCACCAGCGGGAAGACAGTGCCAAAAACCTGTGTAAAACAGCTGACTACACATGTCACAGGCTGTCACAAACTGTCAGTTAGAAAAAACTACACTTGACTGATATAAAGTAACCTTATACATAAAAACAAACAAAAAAAAACAATAGGCACTGGGATGAGTTGTGAAAAATATAGAATTTTATAATGGTCCTTAAATTTTCTGTTGTTATTTTGATGAGGCTTTAATTATGGCTACTTTCCAACTTAACTGCAGGACTGAGTCAAGAATTCCTTGCCTTTTGAAGCCTATGGGCCAACAGTCTACCAGCTGTATAACCTTTTTAAAAATATTTTGCTTTTAAGCATTACAAGTGGAATATTGTCCTTTTATTCAAAATACTTTTATTTTGAAATTTATTTTTACCATAATTATCTGGCAACAATTTATGCCTGTTTGATGTAACAGTGTCTCACGCTGAGAAAAAAGAGAAATCCTTGAACTTCCTCTCTTTTGTTTTTAAATCAACCTGTCTCCAGTCTCATCAGCACTTCCTCGTACTCAAACCAAACTGAACCGACTCCCCTCCCACGGCGCTCGTCCTCCGTGATCAGTGACATTATATAACCCTCATAAGAATGAACCCTCCTTGTTTTTCCCTCCTCTCATTATCTGAAGGTGTTGAATGGCAAAAACAGAGGCACTGAATTGACGGATGGCTGCCTGGGACTTTTTTTTTTTCTCTCACCCCTGCCTCTCACACTCTCACTGTTTGAGGTTAGGAGGGTGAGGGGAGGGTGAGGGAGGAGAGGTGAAGCGGGTGTAATTCCAGGGTTCAGGTTTCACTCTGCGGTCATTGTGGGAGGAGGGACGGACGAGAGAAGGTGGGGATTGTGGGAACTGTGCGAGGATAAAGAGCAGAGAGGGAGTCCTGTGGTTTGCCTGATCACTCCCGAAAGCATCTTTCTCTTTCTTGTTATCCCCGTCTCAGTCTGCCCTGCTGATGATTTAATCCCCCGCCTCTGCCTCCTCTTCAACTATTCTGTGGAGGAAGAGGACAACAGGACAGGGACTGCAGAGATTATTGGAGGCTTCACACAGTATACCATGAGAAATGTAATTAAAAACTCCCAGTTAATTGGCTTTTTCCATGATAAAGCAGAGCTTTAGCTTCTCATACATAAGTGAGAGCCTCTCATGGCCACAGGCCTACCCCACAGGAAAACAAACATGGCAGCTCTTACATTCCCTTTGTTGTGAGCATTTTCGGAGCTAATCATCTTGAGTTTGATTTTGAATTACTTGCAGCTCCTCCACAGCACAGGAAAACTCACTGCTTTACCTGATCTCATTCTCCAGTTCACAAATGCGGCGGAGAGGCCTTTGAATGTTTTGCTTCATTTGGATGAAATAAACTGCAACAGAGGTTAAAGTTTAGTTTCTTGAGTTCTTTGGCTAATTTTTCAAGTCGTTATTTACTCAACCTTTGACTTTACCTGTGGCTGTATTGATTAGTTCTGAAAGAACTTTTAATTTTTATCCTGTATTGTTGTATTTTGATGCTCATTTATTTCAACCACCCTTACCCATTTATATGCAGGTAAGTAATTGGTCTAAATTTTTGCTTTTTTAAAATTTTTTGTCTGTATAAAAAGTACAAAAGACAGTGAACTGCTCTTATTGCTGAATAACGGCTGAATGAATGATTGAAAAACATGACACATTTCAATCACTGAAAAAAATGTAGATGAAAAACAGAACCGGTAGACAGAAATAACAGTGTTTGTGTGTCAGTGACTTAAAATAGTGCCATGATATTTGTGGTTTGATGTTAATGTCGTCTGCAGTAACTGAGGTCATTTGGGGGCTTATAACCTGGATGAGGTTTCCTTTTTTCTCTTTTTTCTAGGTGGATATTTCATTTCAGCATTTTGCCACCTCAGTTTTACCCCCTTGAATTGTAAAAAGTGGCTTTAAAACACAACTTATTTCTTGTAATATCAAGTTAAATTCACAGACATGGATAATAAATTTGTAAGGTCACTGAGTGTAAATAAAAACCCCCAAAAATCCCACTTATTAGCATCTATATGATCATGCCCTCCACCCTCTGAGGGTAGAGACAAACAGACTGCTGCTTTCACAAACAACCTAATAAGTTCAGAAAGCAACCACTAAATAGTAATGAAACCGCTGAGGGGGGAACATTTAAACTAGGTTGCAAAGTTACAGTGATTGCAGGTTCTTCTCCTTACATCTCTGTATGTTCAAGTCATAGTAGTAAAGGGTGTTCAGCAAAGGTTGTTTCAGTGTGAATCACAGGCTAAAATCCTCTGCTGGCTGTGTGCTTGTGTGTGTGAGTGTGTGTGTCTCTGCTGTGACTTCTCCCAACTTCAAGACCAACAAAAGGCTTCGCCGTGGAGCTGAGACACAACTATTAGATGTCAAAGTCCACATGATTGCCACCCAGGGGCAGTCACTGGTCAGAAAACACACTCTCCAACACACATCGCACCAGTCTCACTCCCCTATTGGCAGACATTATGAGCTCTTCAGGTTGTGATTGGCTGATTTGGGTGCTGACACCGGCCTGTGCAGAGTTTGACAGCAGCTCAGAGAGGTGTGGACCGCAGGAAGACAAAGGGCACTCTGGTACGTGGAAAAGATATCCACTTGCTTTAGGGGCTACTGTGCTGTGTGTCCTGCCTTGTATCACCTTACCTTACATAATTGGGCTCATACGAGCACCAAATGGCGCCCGCTGTGGCGCCCAACAGACACGGAGGGCAGAGTTTACCGGAGGGAGAGATGGAGGATGTTATTTGTCACCTGTACTATCCTCCCTCCTTGTTTTTTTTTCTGTCTCTGTGGATGAAAACGGACAAACTGACTCATCTGCGTTTGAGGGGCTCCTGTCTTCACTTCCTCCTTATTCTCTATAACACAATGGTAATTGGTAGGAGTGGGCGTGTGTGCATCTGGTGCAATAAACTCCACCCTCCACGATCCCACCCTACTCCTCCTCTTCATCTACCCAGCCCCCACCCTGTTGAAAGCTCATTAAAAGACCTGCTGTTAATGAGCTAGAGGGATCATAGAACATCATTTTCATTGGGGGTGGGGTTAAGGCCAGAGATGCTGGTGCAGAGGTTTTTATGCCCTTAAAATGGAGTCAGCAATTATCCCAACCCCTTGACACTCCCGGCCCACCCCACTCTGCCTCCAAACATGCCCACAAACAATAACCAAACTGTCCCCCCCCACCACGCCCATGTTTGTTTCCTGAGAAACCCTTGTCGCCTGTGTCCCATCACAGCTCGCTGCACCCATCTCACATCCTACAGGATGACTGACACCAACTCCAATATATCTATAGACATGCAGTCAAACACACACACACACACACACACACACACACCCCACTGGAATTACATTACAGTGTTTCCACACAAAGCCAGTAACATCACAAGGATGTAAACAAGGAGCGAGGGTCCCCAATCCAAACACTCACATTAAAAATTAATAACTCAGCGCTGACTGTGGTCCTCAGAGGAACGACCCACACTGACTAAGACAACATCCTGGTGAGAACAGACACTTAAAAAAAGTTTCAAAAGCTTTGTTGTGGGTACCAGAATAAGAACAAAAAAAAAAAAATAAAACATGCATGGAAATGTAGTTACTTGCAGAAAAAGACACGTGTGGGAGGGAAAAAAAGACTCCAATACAAAATATTTCACCTCAATTCTTTATTGAGGTTCCTCAATTACAAAATAGGGTTGAGCTTACAAAGACAGCAGAGGGGTTGAGCTTCACAACAGCCAGTGTTCAGCAGAGAGGAGACAATGCTAGGAAAAGTGGGAGGCAGGTAATATCAACAATAATAATAACATTAACAAGTAGGGCAACAGCAAGAAGGTCAATCTATGTACATAATATTATCCCTGAACAGTTACACTGCACTCACTCACAATCATTCGTTACACAACACACTTAAAAACTTGTTTTCCCTGACATGAATGCAAGTAGAAATCAGACATTGTAACACAAACTCATCACAGTAGTCACGACGAAGCAGGTGGCACTCTACTTGACAACTTTGCTCTGTTGTATTTGTTAAACAGACAGATTTTAACTCGTGTTTCTGAACTTTAATCCCCATCGCTGACACACGATGAGAGTCAGAAACACGACACAGCTATCATGACCAGCAGAGTCATGCTGCGGACACAAGATGACAAGACAAAGGTTTCGAATAGAAGTGTCGCCAGAGGGTGTTTCCCCAATATGTACACACAAAAAACACTCACGCAACTCACTCGTCCAAGTGCTCGCTTCCCACAAAACTCCACCAATCAGCTACATACTCATGCACACAAACAACCCTGTAATTCTGCAGTGGAAAAGCTTTTTTTTTTGTTTTTCAGTTACACAACCACCGACATGCAGCATCCATAAATTAGGAATAATTCAAACACAGACAACTGAACAGGAAAAGAAACGTTTCGAATGGCTGCAAAAACATGCACTAGCTTCAAGCAGTCCGGCACTTTACAAATGTAAACAGTGAAAAAGAGAGAAATTACCGTCACAACAATAGATACAAACAGAGGAAAATAATACACACCCGTTTCACATGTAGGTAAAATTGCAGTTTTTTTTTTTTATGCATAGAAACTAATTATGAAAAAAACAAAACATCAGTAGACGAGACTTTCAAGCCTCCTTGTTCACATTTATAAAATAATCCATACATACATACTGTCACACAGTCAGGAGCACAACCTCGCCAGGCCCCGAGAGCCCTGTAAACATTAGGTTGAGTGACAAGTGTTGTGACAACCAAGCGCCTTTTAAAAGAGGAGTCTGAGAAACTGCAGGCAGACAGTGTTTGGATTCATTTCACCTCTGTGTCTGTTCAAACAGCTTTAGTCTTTAAAAGGCCTGCTCAAAAAGAAAAGCAGCAACAGCTAGGTAGCATAATAAGCTTTCTCTCTCTCTCTCTCTCTCTCTATCCATCTGCTGATGCTGAAAATATATTAACAACATTTTATTGCTAGGCTTCTTTAATCAATATAATCCCTTCTCTATAATATCTGACAGTTAATATCTGTCTCCAGCTGTCCGGTGGGTCACCAGAGAGATAAATAACTCGTCTTTTGCATCCTGCACTGCAACATGGTGATCAGTTTCCTGTGTCGGTGTGGACTGTGGTGGTTCACTTCCTGTTCAAGAGCTCTGGTAATCTCCCTGTTGAATGTCACGGCCTTGTTTTGCTCTGTGGTCTCTGAACTGTAGGCACTTAGTTTCAACCAGCAGCTGTGCATACAATCATGAGCAACGTGGCTGGTGGCTGCTGGGTGCCTCCATGCTGGCAGGGAGGACGGGACTGCCCGCTGCTTTCTGCAGCTTCCTCTCTAAGCCTGATTTCCAGTTTAGTATAAATGTCAGTTCAATGATGGGAAGAGTGCTTTTTATTTGAGTAGGTGAGTCAAATCCCAAACATTTAATGTCAGTGGCCGAAGAGCAGCTCTCATGGTGCAGAAGTCAAAGCTAGGCTCACTTCTGGGTTGCTAACAGGTGGGAGATCAGCCACTGTGGCTGGACTCCCAGTGATCTCAACGTACTCCGCCTGCCTTTGCCCCTCCTCCACCTGCATGCTTTTTACAACATCGCTCTGCATTCTGTTCTGCATTTCTATCTGATCCAGACTGGCTTCATCCTCCTCCATTTTCACCGACACTGCTTCTTCTTCAGCTTTTATAGCAGCCAAAGTGTCTGCAGCGCTGGCCTGTGCGTACGCTCCTACGCTGGCGTGGCTCAGGCCGTGAACTTTCTTCAGATGTTTCTCCAGCGTGGCGTAGACAGTGAAGGGCACCGCGCACAGCTGGCACAAAAAGGAAGCTTTTGCTCCCTGGGCGCCGTGGGTCTTCATGTGGCGCGTTAACTTTGAACTCTGGGCACAGGCGTAGTTGCAGAGGCCGCAACGGTAGGGTCTCTCACCTGTGTGGCTGCGGCGGTGCACAGTCAGGTTGCTGCTGTTTCTGAACTGTTTACCACAAAACTCGCAGGCTTCATCCTTCTTCTTCTTGCCAGATGAACCGGCGGTGGTATTGGTGTTATTTCCTCCACTGCTGACACCTCCTCCTACACTCCTTCGCTCATTCTCCCTCTGCCACTCCTGCACAGCCTCACTGACTTTGGACGAGCTCCACTCTTTCTCTATGATCTCTCCTCCCCCGTTCTCCCACTATCCGACTCCTCGCACTCTGTCGCCCATCTCTGGCCGTTTGGGTGTGCAGTTTCCACTGGCGATGCAACTCTCACCGCTGCCCCCTGTCTCTCCGCTTTCCAGTGAGCCTTCGGAGGGGCTGGCGCAGGGTGAGGTGTGCTGAGGCTCCCCCTGCCCCTCTGCCTCCTCCTCTCCTCCCTCTCCCCCCTCTCTCTGGCGCTGGTACATCCTCAGCAGCTCCCTGTCTGATGGTCTAACCTGCGAGGTCAGCAGCATCAGGCCTGAAGCTATGGAGGGGTGTTTGGGCAGGGTCAGGTCCAGCTCGGAGGGGCCCTGCACTCTCACGTCAGCACCAACCATTCCCTTTCCCATGATTCCAGCCGGCTGCATTTGAAACCTCCCTCTCATCCCCTGCCTCCCTACATCCTCCTCCATCACCATCATCTCCACCGGCTCATATCCACCACCTCCACCTCCTGCCACCCTGTGATGGCTCCTTATGTGACGGGCCAGCTGGCCGCTCTGGCCGAAGGCCTCCCCGCACACTCCGCAGTGGTAGGGCCTTTCGCAGGCGTGAGTCCGGCGGTGGGCGGACAGGGCGCGCAGAGACTGGAAGTTCTGGTCACATGGCTCACAGTGGAAGTCAGTCTGGAGGGTGGTAGTCTGAGGAAAGGGAGAGGCTGCTGGGGGAGAAGAGGATGGAGACAGCATCAGACCTCCAGGGGAGCTGCCGGTGGTGTTATTACTCCCCTCTGCGAGCTCCCTGAGCCGCACTGAAAAGTTCAGCGCCTGCAGGTTACTGGAGGAGGAGGAGGTGTGTGTCTGACGGGAGCGACCGAGGCGCAGGGCGGAGGGCTGAAAGGCGGAGGCGAGAGCTTTGCTCAGGTGGCGGGGGTCCAGAGTGGCTGCGGCTGGCTTGTGTTCTTTAAGTCCTCCTTTTCCTCCACCTCCTCTTATATCGTCCTCCTCTTCCTCTTGGTAGATGCTGAAGGAGTGGAGGTGCTGAGCGTGCTGCAGCAGCGCCCATGCAGACTGAAACACACCTTCACACTGCTGGCAGGTGAAACAGGAAGGTTCCTCAGGCACTGGAAAACACAGATACACAAAGTTGTGGTTTT
>JAPZDW010000023.1:15168441-15178474 GCA_029814725.1 Acanthurus nigricauda
CTGTTCATAAAGGAGGGCAGGTAGACGTGCTGTTTTTTTTGCTCTGTTTTCTTTTTTTTTTTTTTTTTTTGAGCTTAAATCAGTCATGGAAGAACGTAGTCGGAAAAGATGTAAAATAAAAAGCTAAGAGGAGAAAAAGAAGCAGCTTTTTGGACCTTTCACCTTATTCCTCACAGTAAAACACATAGAGCTTTAGGCACTTTACTTTGCCAGCAGCTGTCAGACTCTGCAGTGTTTCCTGCCCAAAAGTGCTCTGCTTCAGCCAGTACAGGAGGTGCTAAAGCAGAGTGCGTGCACGGTGTACACAGGCGATCCTGGACTACTACTGAATGTCTCTGCAACACTAATCTGAACATTTGGTTTTGTTCTTATTTATATTCATTTTGTGCACACAGTGCTTTTCTTGGTTGCTTTTTATTTTCACTCTTGGTCAATGGCTTGCCATTGTAAATTTTTACACCCCACGCCACGGCATCAGCAGCGGTTGGAGACATTATGTTTTTGGTTTGTCCGAACTGGCTGACCAGCTGTACGCTTCTTACTAACAAAGGCAGTAATCTAAGGAACAGTGTAAGGGAACGCCATTAAATTTGGCACAAACATCCACTTAGACTCACTGATGAACTGATTAGTCTGAACTTGATGGTCAGAGGTCAAGGGTCATTGTGATCTCACAAAACATGTTTTTTTGTCTCGACTCAAGAATTCAAACACTGATTATGAGGATTATTCACACAAAAGGTCTAATAGGATAAAATGACCAAGTGATGACGTTTTATTTCCAAAAGATCAGAGGTCAACTGTGACCTCACAATGTTCCACAAAAACACTTCTCTGGATATTATTTAACATCAGAGCTCAGGAGCAGAAGGGGAGTGATGATATTTCACATTTGGTCAAATGCTGAATTGGTGACACTAATCCTCCTTGAAACTGTGCTGATTGTTTTGATCTTCTGTACTGCCGGGTTCTCTTGAGTGAAGTGTTTGCATCTAAAAACATATAACAATTGTAGTTTCTTTCCAACAACATCAACATTTAAAGCAGTGAAGTCCACTGCAGCTTCACTGGTTTTGCTTATATTGATCTTCAGTCTGTTGTCCCACATGGAGGTTGTTCCTGGCTCCCTTTTCAGTGCAACAAAATTGTTAGAATGTGGTAGCATGTATTTGCTCAATCTCTGATGTGTATTTGTATTTGTCCCTTTCATAGCGAGTTCAGCCGCACGCCCCACATTCTGAGCTACGTTGGCACCAAGGTGACGTTACGCCAAGGAGACGGTTCACTGGTGTACAGCAGTGTGCCTCCCTACCCAGCACTCCTGCACGAATACAGCACTTCTGCACGCTGGGAGGATGCACTGCGCCTGTGCCGCTTTGCCAAGGTAAGATACCCAGACATCTCTTTTAATGTGTACTAACTGTGCTAGTGAAAAAGTTGCAATTTGAACTTGGCTGTACCTACCATGCCATCATTCTTACATCTGGTCTTTGTGTGCCCATGTGAAATATATCTTTACATGTTCTATGCCCAGATAAAGCCACACTTATTCTATGTTATATTTGTATTTATATATTTGACCCATAAGATAATGTGACATAGTTCAGGGCTCTGGCACAGTCCAGGGTCCAGTGGTGTGTGTGTGTGTCACATACAGGCATGTGTGTATGTATGAAAGAGAGCAAGACAGAGTTTGAAAGGAGAAGGTAGTAGACAGGTTTATGGGAGCAGACCAGCAGGCTTTAATTAGCCTTCAATTAGCCTGGTGACACCATTTACCGGATTTAGGCCCCATAGACCTCACTCATAAATACACACTCTACTATTTGCATGTGTAAACCCTCCACATGCATACACACATAGCGTTTGACTGTCTTCGGTCGGGTGATGATGCAATAACCACAACCCTCGGAGAAATGGACGGCTCATAGCAAGATGAGGGTAAAACTTAAGGGATGGAGAGAGGCACTTTTTTTAAAAGCCTTTTCCTCAACCCCTCCCCCCCCCTCTACTTCTGGTAAGAGTTTGGTGGCAGTGCGGCTTTTCCCAGAATCCCAGTCCTTGTATTCAGTGAGCTTCACGTGAGAGGAGTTGATACATAGTTTAAAGGCATACACACAAACAGGCGTACGTGACATACAGTGTGACTACAACTGAGGGAAGATTTCGCCCGAAGTTGTGACAAGTAGTCCAGTTTTTGCATCATGTTTATGACCTCAGGCAGTGGCTGACAGTGTTACTTGTTGTTTCCAGGAATGGTTTCTGATTAGAGCTTTTTGTCTCGCTGATGGAAACTGATTAAGCAGGGAATTACAGAGTGGTGACTTCAGTGTGAAGTTTGCTCAACTGATGGCCAGTTGGTGGTGAAGGCTTCGCTTTAATGAACCCAGCTGCACGGGTTTAAAGTGGTGACACAACTGTTCACAGTCACTGATGTTTGCGGCAAATGTATCTGTTTTTGTTTGTGTGTGTGTCGAGTGTGTTTTCTTAATGACTTGAAGCATGACTACCAGGAGGCCTGCCAGGATCTGAGCAGGATGTACAGAGAACTATAAAAACACATACACACACCCCATTCTGCTTTGTTATATTCTTAATCACTGCTAGCTGAGATACTTGAAACAGACAGACAGGCAGGCGAGCAGACAGGCGGGCAGGCAGGCAGGCAGAGTTTCTGTCTGTTTCTTTTTAAATGGTTTCAGAAACAGTGGACTGTACTGTCTACTGCAGTGCAGTGCATTCTGGTTGCTGTAGGTTTTGTACCTTTTAAGCCAACTGTAATTTCACAGCCCTTTTTTATCTAAACTAATTTCATAAAGATTTGAATCTTTCTTTCATAGACACCAAGTTGAGTGACTAGACCATCTTTTTAGCGTTGGAGTACTCCCTTAATTAAATGCCATATGTATATTCATACAATATTTATCTATGCACAGTAAAAGTATATGAGAAACAAAATTCAAAATGTAAAAACTTGTTCAAAACCTGTCTGCAGCTCATTATGTCAGATTTTTTTTTTAAGACGCTCATGGACTCTGCTCTTTCCGTGTATAGGACCAGTCTCTGTGGGCATGTCTTGCTGGTATGGCGATGGCAAACAGGGAGCTGACCACAGCAGAGATGGCCTATGCTGCCATTGGAGAGGTAAAGAGCAAGTTAAATGCTTATTCAGTCCAGTGCAACTGTTTTCAGCAATATCTTTCAACAGAAGGACACACAGACAGCTGAGCTTTAATGTTTGATGTTTTGACAGAAAATCTAAGTCGAAGAATGAATGATACAGTATCTTATTCACACTCATTCTCTCTCTGAATTATTTTCCCTCTTTTCTTTCAGTTACCAAGGGTGCAGTATATTAACTTTATAAAGGAGCAGCCATCTAAGGAGTCGTCTTTGGCCCACATGCTGTTGTTCAGCGGTCAGGTCCAGGAGGCTGAGGCCACTCTGCTACAAGCTGGTCTCATCTACCAGGCCATACGGGTCAACATTGACCTTTTCTGCTGGGAGAGGTACAGCTCGGTGTTTATGTAATACCTGTAAAAATACAGCTGAAAAGAGAGGAACAGTATGAGTTGTTTTCAGGATGCTTTTTCTCAGTCTTGTAATGAGTAGTTTTAGGGACAGAGTCTAAATTCTAAATTGTCTAAATTGAGGCTTGAGTGCAAGTTACTGTGAAGCATGTTTGTCCATTCATGGTGGATACGAATCTTCATCTTGTCATCTTTTGTCCAGGGCGCTGGAGTTGGCAGTCAAACACAAGACCCATGTGGACACTGTGCTGGCCTACAGGCAGAAGTTCCTTCAGAAATTTGGCAGGAAAGAGACCAATAAGAGATTCCTGCAGTATGCTGAAGGGGTTAGTTAGAGAAGCCTCTCTGTTGAGCATTAATTGATTGAGCCAGCGATTACACTGGGATGTTGTCTGTTTTTATTGTTTCCCACAGGTCATCAGCTTTTTAATCACTGCTTATACACTCTGAGTGCCTCCAGCTACAAAAAGATTAACTCTTAAGGGAATACATGCTTCATGTCATTTTGGCTTTTCCCTTCTCTCCACTCAAAAGAGCCTGTGGAACTAAATCAAAAATGGAGGAAAGCTTAGAATTTGTTGCTATTAACTGGAGCATCACTGAGATGCTTCTTGCTGTAAAAAAATCCTCCGTGTGATCAGGATCTGGAGGGTGAAAAGCGTTAAAACAGGCCACACTTTTCAGGCATCCAGTGTGATTCCTGCCTTATCATGCAATGTGATCAATTTAGCTGCTTTGCGCTTTCAGTCCAATACTGATCAAAGCAAAAATAAAGTATCACATCTAATCTCATTTCATCTCATTTTTTGTGTGTCTCTGCCAGGTTGAGGTGGACTGGGAGAAAATCAAGGCGAAGATTGAGATGGAGTTGTCCAAAGAGAGAGAGAGAGCTGCTAATGCCTCTGTGAGGAGCAGCGTGACCTCGCGACGTTAATGCTCGGGGGACCTTTTTCTCAAACATCAGCTTTGTAGAACCTGATTGCCATGTGTTTTTGACATTCAGTTTCGCTGGTCTAAGAGTAATAAAAAATGTTATGTACTTGAGGTACAATGTCCACCACCGGTTCCAAGTACATAAACTTCACATAAAACAATGAAATGAACAATGAATGATAAAATCTTAAGTAAAGTGGTAAAAATTAAACACCAAAGCATAGTTTACATTCTCTACTACTCAAGGGTTATTAACACGTTAACTTCAACAGCCCTAATATATATATAAATACACTTAAATGACTGGTTCTGTAAGTTCATATGTTGTAGCTTTCGATTGATCAGATATTATTTGCAAATAGTAGCATCTCATCAAGATGATGATCTCAACAAGGCAAAAAGCTCCTCATGTTAATATGAATAAAGTTAAGTCCACTCCGATTACAGAGATGATCAGGAGCTTTACATGCATAGAACCGACTCCCATTTGAACAGTCTCCAGGCTGCAGGGATCAAACACACCCACATGACACATATCCTTCAAGAAACTTTCAACACGCACCCGAGGAACTTCACAGTCGCTCATCACCACTACATCACAAGACCTCGAGCTTTATTAAGTTTGAATAAATCCATCACGGGAAGCACAAGTCCTTTTATGTTAGCTGTCACCACAATCACCAAAAGGGTTCATGCTTGATTTGTTTTGGGCTTGAACACTGATGAACGCCTCCCAAAAAAGCAGCAGGCGTAGAGATGTGACGCTGCCAGGGTTCGACTCGCCACTCGCCTCTAGATCTCGTCAGGACAGATGAAGCATGTGCAGCCAAACTTTCACTGCAATATGCCTGAGAATTATCTGTAACCGGACAGTCTGGGGGCCCCATCGACATGGGGCCCACTCACCAAAGCTTTGACACATGAACCGTCAATGCTGCCAACTGTCGATGGACACCTGGTGCCACGTTGGAGGCGCTGGGTGAGAGTCCGTCGCTCCAACCCCAATGAGCTCCGTGTGCCGGGGACACACAGCAGGAGCTCCATATGCTGCTGCTCCTCCACCCACACTTTCATCTGAGAGAAAGCAACTGAATTATTAACTGTGCTGTGCTACGCTAGATTAAAACATTTGCACTGGCGAATTTGTATTTGGGGTGACGCAAATTATTGTGCACTATCTATGTGAAACAACTAAACGAGACAGAGCTGTTGAATAAAATAGAGAATGTGGAAAAAGTGAGAGGGGAAAGTGAATTAGATAAGAACAAAGTGAAAGAAACCAAGGAGGGAAAATCTAAAAGAGGTATGAAAGCTTGTGAAAAGAGACTTCTATGCTCCATTCGGTGGAGTTTGCTAGCCTTTACGTCAGAAAGTGATATGAGAATCGAGATAAAATTTCATTAACAATCTCTTCCACATTAAACATATCATTTCGATATTGCTTGTTCAAGTATCATCCTTAACATAATTTTCTTTTACAGCAACTTTTAGCTTTTTAAATGAAGTATAAGATTATAGATGATATCAATAAACCATTTGAAGAGGTTAGCAACCTTGATCAAGGACGTCTGAAAGGTTGGCAAGGTTCTGCTGTGTGTTTGTTGTGTTCTTATTGTGTGATTGATTTTTTTGAGCAGATCAAACGAAGTACCGAGCTCTGAGGAAATCTCAAAGTCAAAAAGGTTGTGGTCCGTAATTAGTGTGCTGGAGCAGAGTCAAAGACATGAGACTTTAACGAATTTTGAGTGAAAATGTCTCAATAATAAACTGGAAACGGATCAATGGCATTAATGGAGCTTTAATACAGAAGCAAACTTCAACAGCTGCCACTGCATACGAAATATGCTCTTTCTCTCTCTCTCTTTTTTTACTGGAAAGACGCACACGTTTCATACAAGAGAAGATGATTCCGACTTTGTCTTGATGCAGATTTACTTTAATATCTCAACAAATATTTGTAGAGAAATTTCAGTCTTGTCAGAAGTGGGGAACCGAAAGACAGACTGACCAAGTTTGTAGCTGCTGGAGCCACAAGTCTGTGGATTCAGTAGATGTTCAGGGGAAATATTTTGAGGTGGCCCTGGAAGAGAGCTGGATTCCAGGAAAAACACAAAAACAGAGCTGCTGACGTCTGGGAGGAAGAAGAGACAAACACGTTTACAGACGCAGGAAGCCAAGAGACAGAAAGTTAAAAAAATTCAGACTTTGCATCGAGCTCTCTGCATCTGCATGTCCGAGTCCCAGTCACATCTTAGCTTAGCGTGTCTGGATCCCCATGGCTGTCTCTGTTTCAGGGCTGGACCAGGGAAGGCAGAGAAGAAAAGCACAGACAGAGAGAAAGACAGAAAGGGAGAGAGTGTGTGTGTGTGTGTGTGTGTGTGTGAGTGTGTGAGTGCAGCAGGCAGAGAAAATAACAGCCGAATCAGGTAGAAATGGGGCCAAAAGTGGGAGCTGCCCTCATCTAATGAAGAACCATAAATACGACAGACTACTCCCCTTTTCTTTTTCCTTTCTCCTTTATCTGTGACCTGCACTTTTTTCTCTGCCAACTGCTGCACACGCACACACACACACACACACCAGCGCAAACACACCCCGACATACCCACACACATTTACAAATTTCTATATTCAATAGCTGCCTTTGCAGTATCAGCTTAACTGGAGATAATGCTATTCCATTGATACGTGCCATACTGGCGCCTTCATGCTCAAACACGCTGGCAAACACTGATCGGCCTGCAACTGGCTGCATTCTCATGCAGCTGCATTTGAATAAAACCTTACACAACAATGACACCTGCTGGGCAGCTGAGACCCGAGTGACACAAGGATAAACTGATGACGTATTCAAGACTTGTAGATGCACATGTAGGTTTAAAACTGTAATTTTTTAAATTCTAAAAAAAATAAGAAAAATAAGATTTGAAACCACACTGAAACAAATCCAGTCTTACATTAGGAGGATTTAGTCGACACACTCCAGTTGTTGTAAATCAGAGCTAAAAGTGTTAATTCCATGGTTGTATCTTATCTTGTTTACTATCGCAGCTCCTGGCTCATTAATCTTGAATCTCACTTCCTGTTTCAAATATCTGAACCTTGTTTAGAACGCTTGCTTTTTAATTGGTTGCAAATTAACGAACCATGTAGCTCAAGTGAAACAACATTTCCTTAAATACTTCAAGAAACTGGAAGACAGACAACCACACAGTTGACCTGTCACCATCACTATCAAGACTGAAGACTGTCATTGTTTATGAGGATCTGGACCATGAATAGTAATATATCATCATCACATGGGTACTTCTAAACACAGAAGACATAAGTCCAGCATTATTTTAAATAATTTTAACCAGCACAGGCTGATTGAAAGAAAAAACACAATAGTTAGTAATGTGATTGCACATTAAAAGAGGAAGAAAGGGAACAGTCTATTTCACAAAACGACTGGGATTTGAAAGGGTTTTTTTTAAAATCTATTTATTTATCTGTTTTGTGTCAACACTTTACATTTTCCCAGAAAGTCGTCTTAAATGGAAAAGCTCCTAAAACCAGATTTCCACCATAATGGGCCACTAAGTAAAACCCTCGACTAATGAAATTTATCTCAGGTTAGCAGCTTTATAAGTCTGGGTGACTCAATTTCACAATAAATCTGCTTAGAGTGGGAGCTTAAGTGAATAAATGCTTGTGAAATCCTTCACTGTTAAAGAAGCGAGTCTCTGTCCTTGACTGTGTGACTTTTTTTTTCAAAATTATTTCTGCTGAGCTGCTCATTTAACCAACACTTTTCTCTTTCTCTGGCCATTCTCACAAATCAGCAAATTTAGCTTTATTCACTGATGTGTTTCAAAAGCTTAACATTAAAGAGATATTTTTCTCAAAAGTTGAAATGCATAATCCCAAATGTCTTGCTGCTATTATCCGACATAAAACACATTTAAAAAGGATTTTTTTTCCCTTTAAAGAACAAGAGGATCTTTGTTTTATCAAGGATGCCTATATTTCCACTGAAGGAGAATGCCCAACAAAAGTCCATGAAACACAGACCTCTCATCTGTAATTTATCTGTAGTCAGCTGAAGAAATTCACATTCTCGTTGGACTCTTCAATGGGAAAATGAGAAACTTACTAAGCGGCAGTTTTGCAATTAGGCTGAGAAAAATTAAAGGAATACATGAAAGGAAATATTTGTTTTTTTGTTGTCACATGTCAAGCACCATTTGTTTTTTTTATACACCAGTACTTCTTACAGGTGTGCAAAAAAGTTGTGTTTTTTTATGTTTTTTGTGTTTTTGTTGATATTTTTTTCCGCCCTGCCAACTAGACATAATCTTCATTTAGAAGGTTTCATTCTTTTGCAGGATCATTAGCTCCAATCTTCTAATTACACCACACAATAAAAGATCTCATTTCTTACTACCTGTTTACATTTTATGAAAATAGCTGGTCAGATTGTTTTTGAGTGGCTACATTTTGCAAGACTGCAAGTAGCCTCTCGTTTTTCACTCGGCATTGCACTGAGAAATAGCGCTTTACGCTAGCCAGCTTCTTTTGATGCAGGTGAATAAACTTATCACGAGGAAACAAGTTTGACTATGTGTGTTGACTACGAGTGTGAGTAGCAGGAGGCGATACGAACAGGTTGTCAAGAGCCACCGCTTGCATTCCCGGGTCAAAGTCAAGACATAAACACTGCGTCTGCTACCTGTGTGTGTGTCTGTGTGGATGATTTATGTGGCAGCTGTGTGAGGGGAAATTCAGGTATCATTTCCAAGGTTTTATGTATCAGCTGAGTGTGCAAGTGTGTGTGTGTGTGTGCTGGTCCAGGCTTTGCATTGCTGTTAATGTTCATGTTTGTGCCAATGAAATCTGCGGTGATTGTCTGTTTTGGTGACCCCTGACCCCTGGTCCACGGTGCGGTGCTGGCTGCTCCGTCTACTGCTTCAGCAGCCCCTTCCCCTATCTTTGAATTTAAACATAGAATTGTTTTTCTCACTCATTCTCAGTTTCATTGTCTGTCTCCACCTACCCATGTTCCGAATCAAATCCACTGTTCCTCCTGCCTGTTTTTGCTGCCAGCCATCTGTCAGTCAGTCTGTTTGTTCTTCCTCTCTGTGCGGCGTGCACCACGGTTGGCCTGCTCCGCTTCCATCCCTGTTTCTCTTCCCCGGCAGACTGTCGTGTTTGTCATACAAACTCAGACTCTTAGGCGCCAAAAAAAAAATATTGCATTGGCTGAATTAAACCTCAACTGATGGAGTCAAGTGACTGTAAATATCAATGAACTGCAGCCCAATAAAAAAGACACACAGGGGAGCTGGATCCGCATCCCCCTCTGGCACTTTACTAATTAAAACAAAATTCAGTCTTGTCTTTTTTTTTCATGTTATTTAATTTTTAAAAAAATATGCTCCCATCAGTCCCCTGTTTGTGGGTCTGACTGGGATATTTTATTTTGGTATAAGCGTGTTCTAAAGAGGAGACGCCACCTCTTTTAATTAGTCTAGGCAGGAGGATGTATTTGGATCAATTAGTAAAAAAAAAAAAAAACAGAAAAAAAAATAC
>JAPZDW010000023.1:15912834-15923035 GCA_029814725.1 Acanthurus nigricauda
CGATCTTAATTTTTAAGAAATGTAACATATTTACTTGAGGAATGTCAAAAGACCTAATGATGCGTGACATGCTTATGGATGGCGTGGACCCTGACTCACCAACAATAGCCATCACCATCCCAGATTGTGAGCAATTATCACTAGTGTGAAACACCAGGTCCAGGCCATTTAAAAGCTGCAATGCTGCTTGCATTGCAATGGGCACTGCAGCACATGAGTCATGGATCTGATAACCGAGCTTGACACCCGGCAGCAGCTCAGTGCTGTTGTTAATCTCCTTGATGGCAAAGACCATTGCATGTGACAAGCGCAGTTCACGGGGGTCAATGCTGCACACAGACACTCATATGACGTTCAAATTTACATATAATAAAGACGGTTCATAAAGCTTAATAGAAAATGAACAGTAAAGCAGTATTTAAAATTCATAGCTATGGATAATCACTGATACCTGTATCTGATTAAAAAACTGGACAAAAAACTTTTAAATAGTATTAGAGTTCAAAATTTACAAGAATTTTAAAAAACACAAATTAATAATCAGTTAAGGTTTTAAATGTTTAAAATATAATGCAAAAGCTTTGTATCACAATATTTGTACATCATGCAACAACTTCACTTCCACTTGTTTCTTTTACTAACCTTCCTGTGCACCTTATTGGCTCAGGCATGGTGGTGAAGTTATGCCTCACTGTGTGTTTGTAGCGGTGTATTGTGAAAACACCTCCAATAATGAAGTCACCGTTCATAGTGAATGCAGGGAGACGAGCAGTACCCTGGAGCTTGCATTTCACAGATGTCTCACTGCTGAGCCCAGCAGCAGTCCTGTCCTCTGTGAGTCCAGCTTTTTGTTTCAGACCATCCCCAGAACCATTCAAGGCAAGAGATGAGTTCGGCTGGCACAAACCAAGAGACAAAATTAGGCCAATAAAGAGAGCTAACATCGCCATTCCTACTCTGTCTGTGGGCATATTGTGTGTATCTATGGGTTTATAAAGATTTTCAAAGCAAACATTCCGCTTTCTTTCATGCGTCACTTTACCATACATCAGAGAGATAGAACGCCCTCCCCTTTCGTTCTTTGGTGAACTCTTGTGGAAATTTGCTTACATCAAGTTATCTCTATGAACTTCTGTAAAATATAAGTTCTAAAAAGAGTCTCCATTTCTCTTCTCCTCTTATGAAATGGTAACTGTAAATACCAAATGCTTAAATATTTTTGTGATTCATTACACCTTTTCAGTATGTTTTAATTCATTACATGATGAAGCAAAACAGCTTCAATATTTAAATGGTGTGCTTTAGGATTCATTGTTCCACTACAATATATTTGAAGCAATTTAATCAAAAGGTCAAGAGAGAACACACCACCAAATGTTTTTTTTTTAATAAATTTGAGACTTTATTAACATCATAAAAATGTATATGCAAAATTAGGGTACATTATAGCATAACAAAAGGACTTTACAAAATAGTATTATATTCTAGAAAATTACAACTCAGAATACAAAGAAGTTGGGACGCATGGATAAATTGCAATAAATAATATGTAACCAATGTTGGACATCATTTTTGACATAGGCCCCTTCTTAATTAATAAAACAGTACAAAAACAATGTAGTCCATGTTTCACCTAATTACCCTAATTGATTCTTGTATGCTTTTTCTGAATTCAATGCCAAAAACACATTTTAAACAAGCTGGAACAAGGGGAAAAGATTGTAGTTTTACAAACCAGTTCTCAATAAATATTAGTTTTGACATTCCACAGGGTTTTGATATAACAAGCATGGCCAGATGTGCCATGGGATTGTTACCTGCAGCTGCCTTTTTTTTCTGGGTTCTGCTCTATCAGTATGGGGCCATTAGGTCTAACATCATTCATGACAAATATTCCATTTCCAGGTCCAAGCACTTTCTAGGATCACAACCTTGTATATGCTGTCGACGGTCACAACCGTAGACAACAATGATGGAACCTGCAGACCTCTTCACGATCACTTCTATTTAGTGGCATCATTGGACAAAAAGAAAAAACAAATAGGACATGCCTGGCCTGGTTTTTGAGGGTTAACATTGGTGAAGATAGATTAGCAGAGATAATGAGATGCTCCTCCATGGCCAGCTACCAAAGTACTGACAATAGGCTAATAAACTCAGAATAAATAATACACTGGATTTATTATAAGCTGGAAAATAACAATTACATCATTATTATTTAAGTGATCTGTGGTTAAGATGAAACAGTGTTAATATCGGCTGGGGGCGTTTTATCTTATCCATACTAAAGGCACGGCATGACCTACAGAGCACATATAAAGTTGTGGCAACGCTGATCCTCAGGATTTACATTTGACACCCCTCAACTGGGCTGTGAGGTTTCTAGGTTTTTACGGCTATGAAAAGAGTTTGGCAGTCACATCGTTTTCCCCATCTCAGCCACGGTCAGCTTGGTTTGCATGGTGCACTGCCATTCACATTCACTGTGCGCAATAGCATGGTCTTTAATTCAGTGTTTAAATGCCTTAGTTGTTTTAGCTACTGGTCTAAAACTTAAGCTACACTATGAGCAATGTAGCAGTACCTAGCATGTTTACCAGTGCATGAGCTTAACACGAAGTCCAGAGCAAAGACACCACTTTAAAATCTTTATTTTTCATTTGCCTTCAATAGATACTTTTCTTTTTCTCATCACAAGGCAACTGGTAGAATAACAGCTGTGGAATTTTACATAGGTCTATACAACAAAGGACACAGCACTGAGGCACACTGACTGAACAGGGGCCGCTCTGGAGTTTTGGGAATAGAATCACCACGTCACAACTTAACAACCCCACTGCGTATGTAATGTAATGTAATGTAATATAGGCATCCCCCAAAATACACATACTAAAAAGCCTACCCTTAGAACAGACTCAGTGCCAGGAAGGTATTTGGCAGATGTACATTAGTTTAAAGTATATAACTTGTGAAAACAAAAAATATACTTTAACACAGATTACAACATAAGAAAAGGAATATGAAATGCATTTGTTCCCAAATAAAAAGACATGTCACTTAGAATGCCTTACTTATCAACCCTGATTAATGAACATTTAATATTTCAAACCAGATGCTTCAGTATTTATTTTTGTTCATTAAATGTTTCTTGTTATTCTTCTCTGGCTGAAACAAAATGATGAAACACTTTGGAGCAAATATGCACAGTGTCAGTCCAAAACTGGAGGCCAGAATGGCAAATATCTCTACAGCCACAGTAAATTTCCCAGGAGAACTGACATATGCTGGGATAAACGTGATCCACACTGCACAGAATATCAGCATGCTGAAGGTGATGAGCTTGGCTTCATTAAAATTATCAGGGAGTTTTCGGGCAAGAACAGCTAAGACAAAGCAAAAGACAGCCAGTAGGCCAATGTAGCCGAGCACAGCCCAGAACCCAACAGCTGAGCCTAATGCACACTCCAGGATGATTCTCTCCTTGTATGTGGTTAGATTTTTCATTGGAAAAGGGGGACTGACAACCAACCAAATTGTGCAAATTAAAACCTGAATAAAAGTGAAAGTCACAACAGTCATCCTTTGTTGTACAGGACCAAACCACTTCATGACATTACTACCTGGGAGTGTAGCTTTGAAGGCCATCAACACTACTATTGTTTTTCCAAGAACACGTGAGATGCAGACCCCTACTCCAAGCTTTGTGCTTTACTGATCTGGAAAACAATAAGTAAAAAATGAATACAAATATTACAAATGTAGCAAACTCGCTACCTGCCATCCTTTCTTCAGGAATGGCAGGTTGTGAGTTTGAACACTGCTAGACCAGCCTTTATTTCCCACTTCCTTTCTTGAGTGATGAATTTTCTGTTGGTTAATGGTTACACAGAAGCAACCACTGCAGTGTGCCCACTCAAATAATAGCCTCGCTGCTGATCTGATTCATAATTCTGTTGTCTCATCAGCTTACAAGAAGCTACTAATAAAGAGATTCTTGTTTACAATTCTAAAAGCCTTAAGCTGAGAAAGCTGCATTTTATTTCAGCCCAACTGCTCTTCATGCCTGATCAGAATGAGTTCCTGAGTCAACTGATCAACCAGATGAATACTTTGATCCAGTGCTATAAGAAGAAGATGTGGTCTGAACTAACCTTTCATAATGCTAAATGCTAACTAAACTTCTAGTTTTGCCCATGAGAGGGATAGACTGATGTGGTCCAGACTGTCCAAATCCGAGGGATGCATGTCTTCTCAATGAGAAATGCTCTTGACACTCTGGGAGGTTCCTCTCCTGTGGCAATTGTTGAGGACATCTGCTGCAGAGGTAAAATTATCTGCCTGAGCCTGAGACCATGGCTTAGAGCCAGGTCAGTCCAAGATACTGCCCCATTGCTACAGGCCAGTCTTTAGGTTGGATAAAGGGTCTTTTTTTCTTTTTTATACTTGGGTTAGGGATTTGGGAGTAAGCTATGATTTTATGATCAGAAATGTTATATGTAGCCTTGCACCAAACTATAATAGATTCCTCTTTGTCACACTCATTGAGATCTCATCTTGACAGATTACTGTCATTCAGACTGTTTTGAAACAAAACTGTAGTTTAAAACATTTAGAAGACAGCCAATTAATAAAACATGTTGAGTTTAAATAGGGCTCAGGCCCATGTATGTAAGTGACGGAACGGGACAGGCTCAAGGGGTGTGCATGGACTTGGACATGGTTGGGCTGGAATTTCTTGGCTGATCTGAGCTCTAACTTGATTTCACTGACCGAAACTAAGAACGAGCTGTGTAACCCGCCAGTCCATGCCAGCTGCAGGCTGATTTGTAGTGTCTGGAACATAGTCATTCAAGACTGAAACCCCACTTTATTTCAAAACAGAGGAGGAACTCCTTGGGGTTGAGGTTGAGGTTGATACTTTTTTGCCTAAGATTAAAGTGGAGGCACTGACTTCATACTGCTCAAGACAAAGGTGTTCCGTAGACATGTCCTGATTATCAAGCTAAACATTATAAATGTCATATTGTAATTATATTGATAATTAATGTGCTCCCAGTATGGAGAGAGAGCTGGAATCAAAATACATGCTGAAACATTTGAGATCATTAAATTTGATCTTTGAATCTATCAGTTTATTGCCTTTGGGATACTCACTTGTGTGCCACCATCCACCCAGGTGATCTTTCTGCTGATACGGAACCGCTGACCAAATGGAAGTGTTGAATCATAGTGTCCTACAGTCACCATTTCGATGCTGCCACTCTCACTTTTTTGCCAATTAACCAGCTCGTATTTGGCCACAGGATCCCCATTGGCATCAAATGACACATCATAACCATTTATGGAAAAATTTACTGTCTTCAGCTTTGTAAGAACCTGTGAGGATGAAGTAAGGTCAGATAATGACATAGAGAAATAAAAACACTTAAAATTTAAAAAAATATTTCATATCATGAAAGGCACATTACATTGAGAAAAGGGCTGTGCAGCCTTGCCTTATTTATTTTGACTAACCTGCTTGGAATCAACACTGGTGAATTTGTCACACTTAGTTGTGGAATTGAGGTTCTGACACACTGCGTTATGAATGGCATGTGCTATTGCATAAACAGCCTTGTACACCATGTTGGTGATTCTGAGCTGTGATGTGTCAGTGTATTGATTCTGGAGCATCAGTATGTCTTCTGTACCATCACACACTCTATTGTCAATGGCTGCACCTAAAAACACAGACAAAGAGGGAAGTGTTTTCTTAGCTCTGACAATGGCATTCTGTTTTTGAATAATTGTACATTTTTTTTCTGTTACTTTGATTTAATTTAACCCACAAACCATATTTTGCACAGTCTAATATAGCTTTGCTGTTCTAATTCTTTTATAAAATGCTCTTAACTTTTGTATGAGACCTTGTTTTTATTTAACCCCATGTTGAAACAAATAATATATGAATCTATTTTGGTGTGTTAAAAAGAACAATAGTCCCAGCCGGCTGTTAATATATATTTTACCAATAGATCCATGTAAACATAGTTTACAGACAGTAACTGATGCATGCAAGTAAGTATAATCTTTAATTTCTGTATCTCATGGTGGCTTATAGGCAGTCTATTAAAAAGTGCAGCTAAGATCATTTAAAATCTGTTTTAAAATAAGAGAGGGCCCAAACTTTACCTGCAATCATCAAGCAAGATTACTCACAGATATACACCTCAAGTCTTTGTTCAATGTAAATATGAAATCTTGGCTTAGATATGAAGGAGCTCTTGACTTTTCAACAAACTAAGCATAATTAACCCACTTCCTATCCACTGAAGAGGTGGAGGAGGATCATAGGACAGCTCCTCCAGCAGGATCCTCAGTTCTGTGGATGCTACAAAGGCTACAACAACCATAGCTGTTGACCTGGAAAAAACAGAAACCTATAATATTTTTTTCAGGAGAAGGGTCTGGATATACTCAAGGTACTCAAAGGTAACAAGACATGTAAATCTTTTATTGTGTTAAATGTAGTACTTTAATCTTACTCTTTATGACATTATTTTTCTAACATATCAGCTGAAAAATTAAAGGAAATAAACATGATAGCAAAAAAATGCATTTCATATTTTTCACTTGAGAATAGATAATAGATCAAGTTGTATCGTATTTTTCTATTCAATTATTTTAAGATATTGTAAATAAAAGATCAATATCAAAAAGAAAAACCACTCATGGAGAAACCTGCGGATAACTTCAGCTACTCTCTTGATTCTGCTCCGTGGGTTGGTTCGATAGAAAGATTCAGAATATTCCACACAGATTCCCTCAATCTGTGCTGCTTTCAGAAAAGATGCCATGCCATTATTGCCATAGTCTGAATCTGACCGGACAGCACCAATCCAAGTCCAGCCAAAGTGTTTTACCAGCTTGGCCAGTGCGTTAGCCTGGAACTGATCACTTGGGATTGTTCTAAAGAAATTTGGGTACTGCTGCTTATCAGACAGACATGCACAGGTGGCAAAGTGGCTCACCTGAAGGGAAACAACAGTGTAACTACATGACAGGACAGAGAAAAATAGCAGTGGCACATATTAAACACAATTTTCCTTGACTGTAACATATTTACTTGAGGAATGTTAAAAGACCCGATGACTCGTGACATGCCGATGGATGGCGTGGACCCTGACTCACCCACAATAGCCATGACTATTCCAGATTGTGAACAATTGTCACCAGTGTAAAACACCGGATCTAGACCATTTGCAAGCTGAAATGCTGCATGAACTGCCAGTGGGACAAAGGTGCATGTGTCATGAATGTGATAACCGAGCTTGACACCCGGCAGCAGCTCAATGCTGTTGTTAATCTCCTCAATGGCAAAGACCATTGCACGGTAGGAGCGTAGTTCACGGGATTTTATGCTGCAGACATACATTCATGTAATTTAGCAGATTTACACAAAAATTAGGTCAAATCACAATTGTATAAGAAACTACATGATAAAGCATATCTGTAATTTATATCCCCAGTTATGAAAAATAGTTGTACTGCTTCTGGAAACCAAACAGGTATCACATTCACCTGAAAGCAAACATTAAGAAACAAACACATCATTCTAATATTAACTTTAATTTTAAAGTACAGATGAACTGTTCTTAATATATTGAGTTTAAATTGTTTTCATCCCGTTAAATTCTGATAAAACACATCTTAAACAAAGAGAGTCACACACAGTGAAACATCCTCTAATTCCTCATTTCTCCCTCTCACTAACCTTCCTCTGCACCTTTGGGGCTCAGGCATGGTGGTGTAGTTATGCCTCTCTGTACGTTTGTAGCGGTGTAGTGAGAAAACACCTCCGATAACAAAGTCACCGTCCATTGAGAATGCAGGTTGGCGAACAGTACCCTGGAGCTTGCATTTCACAGATGAGGCCTGCAGCAGCCCAGCAGCAGTCCTGTCCTCTGTGAACCCAGCCCTTTGTTTCAGACCATCCCCAGAACCATTCAAGGCAAGAGATGAGTTTAGCTCACACAAACTAAGAGATAAGATCAGACCAATAAAGAGAGCTAAGAACTCCATCCTGCTCTGCATGTGGGCATATTGTCTGTTTTCACTGGTTTATATAGATACTCAGTGCAAAACCTTCCCCCTTCTTCTGTACGTCAGCTTTGACCAGAGAGGGAGGATGCCCTTTCCTTGTGACTTTGATGTACTGTTGCACAAATCTAATGTATTGTGTCCCTGTTTTTTTTCTAACTTTTCTAACTGTAAACACTAGATATTTTCCGAGTTATTGTTTTCACTCTTAGTAATTTTAATGACACACATTTGTACTTTAAATTCAGCTTCTTTGAATAATGTTAGCAAGTCAACTTCCCTGCCTCCTGGTAAACTTTGCATCAGAGTCTCGATGCGAGCAAAATTCCAAATAACAAAATCTGCCTGCCTGGCAATACAGGCACCCCCAACAGAAAATGCAGAGAGGATGATTCCCAGGACTTTATCAAAGGACAGAAACTCTACAGGCTTGGGGAAACAAGTGTTTAGGCCAGAACTCCTTGGAGCAAGGGAAACAATCAGTGGAATCTGAAAAAAACAAAACAAAACAAAAGGGAAAAAAAACATTAAACATCCATTTTTTGGGCCCATTTGAAATAGCTTAATGGAAAAGCTTTTTAAAAAAACTATTCAACCAAAATGACATAGATGCATGAGTGGTTCTCCAAACAAATTCGAAAAATGTCAAGTATGTCCAAAAAGAGCAACACTGTATACACTTAAATCTTAATCAGTTGTTCTTAGATAATAGCTTGAGTGGATCACCAGTGATCCAGTGGATGTCAATGTGTAAATTAAAAAAGAATTTTAAGCCAGCATATATTTGATTTGGAAACGATGCATCAGAAAATAATACCTCTAGCGTTGCTAATCTCTCAGGTTATACAATCATAACAGCAGATAGGTTTTCCTTTCTGTAGGACTTTACGAGTTCCTGGAGGACAGCTGTCAGTGCACACTGACACAGGCACCTGGCACACAGATATAAAACAAATTAGAAAAATTCAGGTGTGACATGCTGCTCTGAGGATATCAAGATAGGTCAGCTATTTTTGAAGTCTCTCATACAAGAACACTCTGATGCAAATCTGTGGGTTAGGTGTGTTAGTGGTCAAAGTAACATAACTTTACTGACTGACTGTGAATGATTACCCTCCAAAAGCTATTTCAGTACAGGTGCCGAGGGACAAACACACAGCATCTGTTTTCTCAAAATTTTAACTGAGGCAGAAATAAGGCTTTAGCAGTCTTGGTCAACAAATTCAAAAGTCATCTTTCAAAGGCAAATTGATTTTAAGAAATTTCTTCCTTTTTGCCACTATCCTTCTGCAGTTGCATAGCGAGAAAACACATATTCAAACAGGGAGATAGTACTTCCTATTTTGGAAGGTACCAAAAAGATTTGTCAGTCTCAAGTGAGCTTAAGTCTTTTACTTGGATTTTAAATAAGTTAAACTTTGGATACCATTAGAACAAGAGCTGGGGATTGTCTTTCTTATTTTGACACAGGTATTGCTTAAAAATTAACCTTTTAATATAAAGAAGAGGAACAGGGAACAATGAGACATATTTTACTTTTGCACTTAATGGAAGTGAATGAAAGAAGTGAATGAAAGAAGTGAATGAAAGAAGTGAATGCAATGAAAATGGAAATTGTTACATTGTTGCTTTTGGGCTACTTACTTGTGTGCCAGCATCCATCCAGATGAGGTTCCTGTTAATATGAAACTCTTGGCCCTCTGGCAATGATGCATCATAGTGTCCTACTGTCACCAATTAAATGCTTCCACTCTCACTTTTTTGCCAGTTAACCAGCTCATATTTGGCCACAGAATCCCCGTTGGCATCAAATGACACATCATAACCATTTATGGAAAAATTTACTTTTTTCAGTTTAGAAGATAAATACTTTAAATAAAAAATAATATTTTATATCATAAAAAGCACTGCATTTATCACTTATTCTTACACTTATAAAATTCTCTTCAGGTGTCTTGGAAAAACTGAAGAGAATTTTTGGCAAACACCACATTCCTGTCCATTTCAAGCCTGTATACACTCTTAGGCAGAAATTGGTCCATCCTAAGGACAAAACACCAAGGCACAAACAGAGCAATGTGGTGTATGCAGTCCAGTGCAGTGAGGAATGCTCAGACCTGTA
>JAPZDW010000023.1:15952218-15962527 GCA_029814725.1 Acanthurus nigricauda
GACATCATTTATGTTAAATTAATTATTTTCAACTGAAAGAGAGAAATTCCTGGTAGTAAACAAACACTAAGTTAAAGAAGATCTGACAGACTACTACTACTGCACTATTGTTATGGAAATCCCCTCTTGGATAAGTAGGCAATGCTCAGGGGGGCAAGTCCCCTCTTGACAATTTCTTTAAAAAAGATTAAAAAGCACATTTTCAGTAATATTTTGTTTAAAGACCTTAAAAGTAAATGTTCTTTTCTATTTTTGATTTTTTACAGTGACCAGAAATACAAGATCCCTGTTCGAAGACAGTGCACTGTTGGCCATAAACACTGTGGGTGTGTGTGTGTGTGTGTGTGTGTGTGTGTACCACATAGGATTGCAAGCAGCCAGTCTGAAGCTATATGTGTAACAGAGTGAGAAATAACCTCCGTTATGAATTTCTACAAAATGTTCTGATTCCTTGAGATGTACAGAATTTCAGAGCCACTTGGTGGTTTATAGTGCAAGTGCATAGGCAGGGCAACACCTTACACACCGTTTCTGCCCCAAACAAAAGGAAATGCTGTCAAGCCAGAGCAGGGCGGGCTTGAACAATGCTGCCATTCTTATTGATATGTTTAATGTTCAAAAATTGTTTTGATAATGATTTTATAATGATTGATTGTAAAACACCCTCAAACTGTATGTTTTATTTATTGTCAGTGGACAAAATGTTTATTTAGAATGTTTTTAATTTTTTATAGTGAATATAAAAGAAAATAGCTCTTATGCTCAGGTACCCTGTAGGTCGTTATTGTGGCACTATTTCTAAGTAATCACACATTTGGTTTATGATGGAGTGTATAGAGAAATGATATAATAGTGAAGTAACATGAATATGAATATGTATCTTGTTTGTGCCAGAAAAACATCAGAATCTGGAAGTTAGAGTCGAAATGCCCTTTCAGTTGGACTTTTAAGGTGCCATATTCTGCAAAATACACTTTTCATGGTTGTCCAATGAAATTTGTGTCCCAGCCTGTTTACAGACCCCTCCACTATGAAAAAAGTGCATTCTCTACATGTCTTGCTTGTCTTTCAGTTTTTCCCACCTTACGAAGCCACACCTCCACGTAGTGACACTCCCATTGCTGCGTGTTTGTGCCATCCCTTGAATCTGAATGTGTCTGTTCCATTGATTTAGATTGACATCTGAAAATTTGATTGAAATTTTTATTTATTTGATGTAATAAAGCAGTGGAGCGGAAAATGAACACACAACATTAACATAACAGCAATTAATAACATCTTTATAGAGCAGCATTTAAGTTTTTTAATTAAATTTTAGAACTGTTTTTTAAAATGAAAGATGTCAAAGAACATGAGAAATATTTTTAACTTTGTAGCTTAAAAGGTTATAACTATGACTGACTACATGAAATTTTTGACTTCATGCAGCTAAGAACATTAAGGATTATTTTTTTTATATAAATAAGAACTAATCTAATCGAATAAACACATTCATGAACACAGACATTGTAATAGAGAGAAGTACATGGAGGTGCATCATTAAAATGACAAAAACTCATATGCTAACATTCAAACTAGAAAAAACTATCTTTCCATCAGGTGTTTCTTTGTGTTTTTCGCAGGCCTTAAGAGAATAATGAAACATTTGGGGGCAAAAATGCAGAGCAGTAAACCATAGCTGGACGCCAGGATTGCAAAAATTTCCACAGCAACAACATACTTCCCAGAAGAGCTAATGTAAGCAGGGACAAAGGCCACCCAGACAGCACAGAATATCAGCATGCTGAAGGTGATCAGTTTGGCCTCATTGAAGTTGTCAGGGAGTTTCCGAGCAAGAAAGGCCAAGAAGAGGCAAGTGCAGGCCAGCAGGCCAATGTAGCCCAAAACCAGAGAGAATCCCACCACAGAGGCCATGGCACACTCCAGGGTGACCTTTGACCCCTGAAACCCCAGATCACGTCGAGGCTCTGGGGGACTGAGGGACAGCCATATGGCACAGATGATAACCTATATAACAAGTGCCGTATTTTTATAAATTATCAAGTGTATATGTTCATGTGATGAATTTACTTATATTTTAACACGGAAATAATATTCGTACCTGTAAAGAGGTAAAGACACAAACACTTCCTCTCTGTTGACTTGGACCAAACCATTTCATCAAGTTTTCAGCACCAGGCCGAGCTGAGCGGAACACAGCAAGAACCACCAGGGTTTTGACCAGGAGGCAGGAAACACAAAGTACAAAGCTGATCCCAAAAGCAGCCTGCTGGAACCGACAAGACCAGACTGATGGACGGCCAATGAACACCAGCGAGCACAAGAAGCAGAGCTTCAGTGACACAAGAAGCAGGAAGCTCAGCTCTGAATTGTTGGCTCGCACCTAGAAGTCAGTCAGATGAACAGATGAAATAGTGCCTTTTTGAACAACACAATACTTTTTCAGAGTGAAATGGAAACAAATATGGGCTAAATATGGGCTCTTACCATGGGTGTTTGACGGTAGTAGAGAAACACTACAAACACAGCTGTTGTCATGGCAGCTCCAGACACAGCGACTGTGGTCAGAGTAATGCCCAAGGTTTCATTATAGGAAAGAAAGTCAAGCTGTCGAGGGATGCAGGCAGTTTGTTCAACATTGGACCAGAACTCAGGAGGGCAACGCTCACAGTGAAGAGAACCTGGGAGAGAAAACAAAGAGTGAGGGACAAAACAGTGATGGGAAAGTGAGATTGCAAACACAGGTTTTGTCGTACTACTGAGTGAGTTTCCTACCACTGATATTGCTTATTTCCCCTTCAGCACATGGGATACAGTCAAAGCAGCAGAGAGGTTCTCCTTTTCTGTTGGCCTTTCGGGTGCCTGGGGGGCAGCTCTCACTGCACACTGAAACAGGCACCTACACAATAAGCCAGTTAAAATTCTCATTGACATAAACTTGTAAAATTGACAAAGACATGCATTTCAGTAGCATTTTAATAATAATTGGTCTGACTACCTGATTGGATCCTGTGCTCCACTGAATAGCTGACTCATTAAGACGGAGTTCAGATCCGTCCACACGACCAATCAAAACAAGTTTGAGTGGCCCATCAGGGGTTTTCTGCCAATTGACAAGGTCATACTTTGCTGGAATGTCTGCACCTTGGAAATGAAACATTTCTCCTTGTGGTGTGCTGACTTTTACTTTGTTCAAGTGTTGCAACAGCTGAAAGCAACAAATGATAAAGAAACATATTCTTTATTAATTTTATCCAACCTTGATCAACTATCACTTTTGTGAATCAGATGACACAATGCCAACTGTGTTTACCTCTTTGGGTTTGATGTTCTCTGTGGAGGAACAGGTGAAGCTGTTGTTTGCAGGAGGGCTGTCTCTGTTGTGGCAGGAGAGAAGGCTGTGAAGGGCTTGGGCTGCAGCATAAACAGCAAGGTAGACATTGTATGTCACTCTTAACTGGGAGGTGTCAGTGAAGGGATGCTGCACTCCCTCAAGGGACTCTTTGCCACTGCAGGGTGGTAGAGAAGCTCTCTCAAAGGACCCTTCTGCAGGAGCCGAAGCATTTGACCATTGGCCAGACCTTGTTTCTAACCGTGATGAAATATATGAGGAAAACTGTGTTGCATTTGATTGTTTATTTTGAGAATTGCATCCAAACTCCTTTTGCCAGAAGTCTTGCAGGAATTCATCATCGGGAAAATTATTTGGATGCAAACTTTTGAGATAACCTTCAAATCCAGGTATTGTATTACTTCTAATGGCCACACCAAGAACACCCTTGGCCACTTGAGAGATGGCAAGATCTTGGAGAAGATCATCACTGGTACTCCAAGCCTCACTGGCCAGAAATTGTCTATCAGTTATCTACAGTAGAAAGACACTGAAATAAGCTACAAATGGAAAACAGCATTTTTCCTACAACTTATACATGTTCATATACTTTGCCTAAAAGATCCCCACAGTAGCTACTCACATTTCTTTTAGCCAGTTCTAGAAGTACTTTCTTTACATCTGTATACCAACAAAAGATCAGAATCACCCTCGCAGTTGAACCTTGAATTGTAAGTGCTGCACGTCTAGCATCACTCTCAATAGTCTCCCTGTGGACAGTCTCGATGAATTCCAAACACACCCCTTTTCCCTGAATCTCCTCCTGAAATACCTAAAATAAAGAAATCGAAACAAAAAATATATTCATCCATAGATCTTATTTTACTGTGTAAGGGAAATGTGTGAAAGACTTTTCCAGGGATTTGTTGTATAATAAATTCATACACCTGTATTGCCAGTTGACCATAATCATTGTTTACTATTACTGCTCCTATCCAAGTCCAGTGGAATCGTAAAGCCAGTTGTGCCATGGCGCGAGCTTGGTAAATATCACTGGGGATTGTTCTGAAGAAGTTAGGAAACTTTGCCCTGTCACTAAGACAGGGACAACTCGCCAAGTAGCTGATCTGAAGAAGAAACACAGAAAAAGAGAAACACTTTTTTAATGGTGATAACAACATTTTTTAAGTGTTTAAAGATTTGTATCATCCTCCTGATAGAGACTGTCAAAAAAAAATCATAAAACTCACAACTGGCACAGAGAGAGGCCCCAGGATCCTGGCCAAAATTATACCTGTCGTAGATGTAGCAGCACCAATGAGCAGAGGAACAGGCTTATTACCTGCTGGTAGCATGAGACGCACACATACATGACATCATTTTCTGATACTTTAACAGTATTAGCTCATGTTCTCATGGACATAGCAAATATCGACTACATACTACATAATATCAAGTCATACCTGCTGTGTCTCTAAGTGGTCTATAGGCTGCAGAATGAGACACAGAGGCTGTCAAGTTGCAGCTTTGTGAGTCTCCACCAACTAGCAACAGTGCATGTTGAAGAGCCCAGGGGTATCGTGAACAGTTATCAAATATACGGTAGCCCAGCTTCACTCCTGGTAGCAGTGTGCTGTTTCGATTGATTTCCTGCACGGCATATGCCATAGTGTATGTATATTTTAATGACTCTAGATCTAAACTAAAACCACAGAGAGAGAAAGGAAAACTGAAAAATACTACAACATAAATCAGTGAAAGATGAAATAGTGATCATGGACATGATCATTGAGAGAACAAAGATCACAAAATGCATGTAAATTTACAAATTATTACATAGTCACAGCTAAATTATGAACTAATTATAAGTCTGCTTTTATTAATGTGTACTTATCTTAGATAACCTTGACATTTTTGTTAAAGATGGACCTATAACACAACATTATAAGAACTAGCAACATTTTATAACTTCTTAGCAACATTTTTAGATTAAATTTCACTGACGCAAACATAACAGAAATGAAGAAAATACAGAAAATGTTCTATCTTTGTATGAACAACAAATTAGGACCATACATTCAACAATATATGATATGATCAAGTTTTACCCAGTGCAAGGTTCATAACGTGGCAGCTTGGTGTAGCCCTGCTCCACAGCAGAGGGTATGTAATACATATTAATAAGGCCACCGATAATCACATCTCCACCCTCAGAGAGGCTTTTGTCACTTGGTGCACTCCACCTGGAGCACACTGCCGCCTGAACCACCACCAGCCCCATCTGTCTGCCCAAAACACTGAGAAGCAGCAGGGAGAGGGCTGAGGAGGACCGGCAAAACAAAAACAAGAGGGACCAAGACATGGGTGCAGCTGCTCTGGACAGTTAACACATATAAGTAGCTGTTATCTGAATGTCAGGATTTGCAGCAATCAATAATGCAATACATATAGTCTGTTTGACACACAATTCACATCTAACCTGCTACACTAAACCCCACAATGATGCAATGAGTTCAGAAAAACTGGAAATGTACCTCAATCGCCAATGTTCAACAATTCTTGTTAGTAAAGATAAATTACATTGAATTGTACATGTCCAAATGTAACATCACAGCTTCATGTTAGTTACCTGCAAAAAGAAAACATTAACAAAATCTGCTTCACTTAAAAGGCTCCTACCACAAGATAAACCTCAAATGCTGAGAATATTATCTTGACTAAATCATTGCCCCCTCCAACTCTGTGCGAGCTAAGTGTCGGTGTGAGTATTTATAATAGGTGTGACGTGTTTGTCACAATCACCACATGACACGAAATGATTCTTCTCTCAAGTGATGGTGGAAAAACAATCAAATGCTCGCAAGTGAGGTATTGTTAGAAGTGCTGGGTGTGTGTTTGTGTTTACACTACGTTTCCTATCAATGCAGATCGGCATGATGTCATTCATAGAGACAAGTCAAATACTGCTCCTAACAATAGGCAGGTGAAAGATTTGGGCAGGCATATGAGCTGAAAAGTTGATGTCAAATATGTATGCAATGATCGGACTGCATGTGTCTTCTGGCCATAGATTTCCAAGACATATTGTATTCTCATTGATCTTTAAAACTTAACAGAGTGTAGGTCCGTCCAGGTTAGAACCACTGTTGGGAATTGTATACCCTGAGCAACAGGTGTGCAGTTTGGCAGCTCTATTACACAGTTATTTCATGAACCATTACATCCAATTATGCTCAAGATGACATATGGGGAAAGATGAAGCTGTTTATGATCAACAATAAATTGATTTTGAGCTTGAGCTGCAATCTTAATAAATTATCTATTACTATAAAGCATTAGAAGTATACCAAGAAAAAAGCAAGAAATTTGTTGAAATCAAATATTTTGATATTTTATTGCATTGGTAGGAAAAGGCTCACAGTCCTTTGATGAGCAACAATAAAAAGAAGGATGGTGTAACACTTAAACAATTTAAAAAACTGCTGCCTTTCCCTCCTCTCTTCCTCAACCTGGCCCTGTGTAGCTGTCACTTTGTTGTCTCATTACATTAAGTTTTTCATAATAAAATAAGAAAAACCAACAAGAGGTTGTTATTTTAAGTCTGTATCAATTATAAAAATAAAAACAAAAACCTTTAAACTCCAAATCTTCAGAATTTGCAATCATGTTTTCAAATTCTATAAATCATAGAGAGCAAAAGCTCCAAGCATGGAAGTTTATGTACTGTATTGTATCTAATACAAACAAGCCAGTGTTCTCACTTGTATCCAGCAGCTCTTCGTTCTGTGCAATTATTGTTGGGCGATGCAACATCTATTGTATAAATTGGTGCATAGTCATGCCTGACATGTTCACAGGTAACATGCACAAACAGAAATGTACAGGTATCAGATTAGAAACAATGACAGGTGATTATTTACACACAACACAAATAAAGAAATACCACTTAAAATAGAGGGAAGACTTAAATTTGATCTCTAAAAACATGAATCCAATCTATTAAAAGTAGTTGTCTGATTATACTACACATTCAAATGATAAAAGAAAGACGTTCCTTCTCTGCTGAAAACCCACTTCTCATTTTTTTGCTTCATAGTCAATGTACAAATTTTGGACAGTACATCACAGGAACAATGATAACAAATATCTGTACAGTTTGTCTAGGAAGCCATTTGGAGGGAATCAAAGTTCCCAAGAACATTTACACATCAAGCAGAATATAGACAACACACTGCCGGACTAGAAAGACCATTCACTGTTGAATAGTGGAAATTTCATACAGTAAACTCATGCTATCAGATTCAACCATGGACTATATGTAATGTTTCACAAACATTATAGAGACTATATCCTTCTCTTGAGATTGCCCAGAACAAGATTTAGTTAATGGTAATAAGGGAAACCGACACACCGGTGGACTTATTTCCTTAATCTTCTGGCTTTTGGTATCATTAAACATTATCAAGATTCATTGCTTAATCATTCATCTCACTTTAGGTTACAGTCAAAGCTAAAGTCTGAGCAGAAAGTAAACCTCAGGCTCTGACCCAGAGTGGTTGGGGTCAGCAGATGGAAGAGAGTCATCAGTGTAGTACCGATCTCCATAATGATCCCCATGACCATAACGCAACGATGTACAAGCTCCTTCAGGAAGTCCTCTGTCCTCCAGCTGACCAATGTAGCCTGCTATGTAAGAACCGGTAGAGTGTCTGTTCACAGATGGATTCTGTGAGGCTGGTTTATTCCTCAGTACTACCCCACCAATGCTGGCTGCATTATTGATCACCACACTTGCTCGAGGCTTTAGAGCCTCTTGCTGTCTTTCTCTGGCACGACTGTTGATGTGACGCACTCGGCTTTGGCTTCGAGAGGACAGGCGACGGGTCAGAGGTGAGGGGGAATCATCTGCATCCCTGGTAACAACAGGAGCTACACTTGTTAACTGTGGCTGCAGTGATTTTAATTCCTGATGCAAATGCTGAGGCTGAGATCTATCTCTGTCACTGTCATCCCACTCCAGGCTGACCAGCTTACGAAGTTGCTCTGTGAGTGGATCACAAGACTGCGATTGGAAAGTGAGTTCCCCCATGGTGCCCATCCTCTTTTGCTTCATCATATGGGGAGTGATGAAACTGCGACTAATAATGTGGTATTTGCTCTGGAAGTTGCATGATATGTCTTCGGAAGTCAGATCTCCAAGGGACTTGGACTTACATGAACTTGGGCCTGAGGAGTCTGTGGTTGTGGGTTTTGTGTGAAGAGGAACTCTGGATTCAGGCTGTGACTGGTGCCATGTGCTATTAAGGGAAACTTTCCTGTTCCATGACTGCTTTTGGGTGACTAGTTGTGTTTGACTTTGGCAGTTTTGCTGAGTTTTTTGAGGAGCTGAAGACTCTAATGAAGGCGTGATGCAGTCATAGTTCAAGTGGCTGTACACAGCTTCAGAGTCTGAAGAAGGGGAGTATAAGCCTCTGTCTCTGCTGATGTTTGTAGACACAGCTGATTGCCCATTGAGGCTTTCAGAGGAGGAGAAACCATTGTGGAAACAGTTTGTTTGCGCCCTCTCCATCTGGTTATATCCTAGTCTCTACGGATGAGACCTGTTTAGGATCTGGCTGTCACAATAACTCATCTGCTGTGTGTAGGAGCTGCTGAAGTCTCTGCTACATGCCTCAGAATTGCTTTGGGGAATGTGGTAGTTTTTCTGATGCAGCAGACTGGGGTTGGAAGGTCTAGAGTTGAGTCTACGGAAGGGAGAAGGCTGGGAGTTATTCTGATGTTGGTGGTAACTGGAAAACTGATGTGAATGTTTGTTTATTGGGGAAGGACACTGTGTAAATGCTACATGAGATGCATTTGAAGGATACTGTGTTTGAGGATCATGGTATGACGAAGGCCGTTTTTGTTGAGAGAAGTTGGGAGTTGACTCATTATTTTTGTAAATCGCATGTCGTTTTGCAGGACTTGTGAGCCCCTCCCATTTGCTGCTATGTCTTATCTCCAGTGGATCCTCATCGACATTTAGTTCCACCTCAGCAAAAGTATTACCAGTTGAGTCATGGAGAAACTGAAAACAGTCCTTGTTTACAGAGGAGCCCATGTACCTTATAGAAGAATCCCCTCCTATCTTTGGTGCTGGTGCTGGGGGATCATACACTTCCTCATATACACTCTCCTCAACCTCCTTCATTTGTTCACTCCTTCCCCTCATTCTGGGCACATCATCCCAGCCTAAACTTTGCCATTCCCTTAAACCCTGAACTGACTTCATTAGAGAGGACTCCATGCTGTTTGAGGGTGTGCTTTCTAAAATGTCTGCCTGAACATGGACCATCTGTTTCTTCAGGTTGTACACTGACACAGGCAACAGCACCTCCTCATCCAAAATAGTGTAGACCTCTTCAAGCTCAGTAGTTTCAGGGCTTGAGAAAACAGCTGGAGCATGTCCATCTGCCTGGGAAAGAATTTCATGTTTTACATTATTTGTTTCTGGGGCTACTTTTTGTGGGCTTGTTGGGTGTTTCTTGTCTGTAGATTCAGTGATGGTTCTGAGAGGAGACCTCAAATCCTGCAGCGATCTCGGAGTGGTTGGCCTAAAGTTTGAGTGATGGACAGGAGTATGGTCATGAGACAGGGTTATGAGATCATTATGGTCAACAGTGCTTTCAAATTGACCAATCAGAGCAGATATAGAGCCACATGTGTCCTGCTCATTGCCCAAAGATACAGCATCAATGAGTCTGGAGATGGTGCTGTCATGCAAAGAGCTGGGACTCTTCAGAACACAGTCCACACTGACAGGTGGAAGATGGGCTGTGGAGGAGGGGGCAGAGGAGGAGGAAGAGGATACAGAAGGTGCAACTGTGAAAGTTGTGCTGTTTGATGATGTTTCAGGCTTATCTGATCTCATCTGGCTGTTCACTGAAGGTGATACAAAACTGTTTTTCTCTGCTCCTGTGGAGATAATCTTTGACTTGT
>JAPZDW010000023.1:17543985-17557219 GCA_029814725.1 Acanthurus nigricauda
ATGCTTTGATCACACAGCAACTCAACTGGCTTCAATCTTTAAATCGATGCTCTTATTTTGCCTGATAGGACAACCTCTCGCTGTGCATTGACTTGCTTTGTGTTTTATCAAGGAAAGTCAAAGACAAGCACTATGAGTATGAGTACAATGACAGAAGCTGCTCCTGCTTTTCATGGCGTTCAATACATTTGTATTGGCTTTTGAAGTCCCAAAAAGCATTTCTGCTCTCCACTCCTGCTGCTAAGTAGAATAATTTCATCAGGTTGGCTTCTTCTCTCCCACTGGCATGTCTCTGTGCACATCTCTCCTATTTGTTCAGTGATAACACTGTATAACAGGAAAAAAGAGCTCCCTGGAGACCTGGTTTCACCAGACATCATGGATCAACCTGTTATTGCCTAAGACACGGAGCCTATAAGAAGCAAATTTCATCAATAATTTAATCGTCAGAGAGGCAAAGGGTCTGCCAGCTCAGTTCAATACAACATTTATATTAAACTCTACGATATCTCCCTGGGGAAGAAGTGAGTCCCACAGTGAATGTGATACAACTTCCACCAAACAGTCATTTTCTGACAGGAAGCTGAACCTCACAGCCACGAGAAACCACCTCTGTCTCTAACGACACCCCCACTCCTGCCTGCATTATAAAATTCCAAATGTTTTTTCATCCAGACTCTGGAGAGTAGTTATTATCCTCTTACCAAGGCCTCGCGTGTCGCAGTCAATCTATTATGACTCTGGATATGGCCTGACTTCTGCCTGAATGAGTTTCTGTGCTGCACTTTGTGCTATAGATGAAAAGTTGACCTCTGCTGCAACCTATAAACCAATCCATTCAAACAATTGATTAGGAAGCAATTTATTTGTATGTATGTCACAAACATCAGAGACTCAGTGCGGAGGTGACCTCACTGCTGCATCATGTGATTCACTTTGTCCAATTTATAGTAAAACCTATCAGTGGGATGACTTTAATTGTGATGAGGCAGACATGGAGTATAAACTTATGCTAAAAGAGAGAGAGCAGCTTGGCTGAGGGGAGCAGAGGAAAAGTAAAAGCTTGAGCTCCTGCAAATGTTACGTAGAACACATTACATCTTGGTTGGTCTTTTAGGCAGCTCTGGAAAGATCTTATCTGTTACATGATTTCTACATCCACTCAACAGAAACATCACGCAGACATGAGCTCCACTTGTGGACACTCGGCATGTTTGCTGCATTCAATTTATGTAACTAGGATGTTAGCACGAATCAAATCATCACCCAGAGTAGTTGGTTTCATTTCATAAGGTAGCCAGTTATTGGCAAATTAACTCTTTCTCTGCTGCCTGATGGAATGGCTGTAAACAAGGCGTCAGATGCAGCCACATGCTGCCTTGTGATGGTCTGCAAAGGATCGGCTCGAGGAGCGGAATACGGATAAACAGCTGCTCGCTCAGACGTGAGAGAGGATCGGCTGTGGTTAATCAATCCACACAGTCAGGGCAAAGAACGAAGCACGTTGGGATGATGAAAATGATGGAATCTGACAGATACTGCGTACGAAGTATGTTTCCATTCTATGGGTCTGCTTTCAAAGAGCAGACAGTATATTGTTGGCTAGCAAGATATGGCTGGTTTAGGGATGTTTCAAACAAACTTAGATTCATTTAAATCAGGTTACAAATACGACTTGTGTATATGGCATTTATTTAACCAGACAAGTAAGGCTGCATCACTTTTTAACTTTAGTGTTCAGGTTGTGTACACGCATGTTCATCTCTGCTGTTTTAAATTGTGTGTATTAAGTGCTGGCCTCATCTCTCTGTTTAAATGATAACAAAAAATAATAACTCACTCAGAATTCAGTAGATGACTTTTAGGTTAATACTTCATCAAACTTTACAGCAAAAGCCAAGTGCTTGTGTAATATTTGGCAGCTCTTGGAGGAAGACAGAGTTTAATTCACAGTAAGGAAATACTCATGTTCTCTCTCACATCACTGAAGAATTTTTAAACCTTTTTTCCTGCTGTAGCCTTAATGATCGTTGTGAGAGATGCTTGCCTCCTCCTCTCACAGTGAACCCACTGATACATGTCCATATCATTTATTGTTACTAGAGAGTGAATTATGCTGCCAGTTTGTCGAACACTGTATGAATACTGATTGACAGGCTGCTAAGATGGGTTGGATATTCATTGATTCATCTATACAGTTGTCATTGTTATATAAGGATCTCTCAAAAATAAGAACCATTGTTTTAAAACCTTGCAAATGGAGTAATTTTTGGTTTTTGTACTGTTTTTTGTATAAAACAAGCAAAGTGACATAGACAATTGGACGATTACCAGATGCATTGATTAATGAAAATGAAACAGCAAATATGTCGATTAGAAATGCATGATTCAAGTAATTTTTTGAAGTGACAACAATGCTTTTGCAATCTAAAAACCAGTCTGCAGATTTATGATTATGAAAGAATCTTTACTTTGTCGTGAAAGGCCCTGCTTCAGTTAGTGAGCAAAACTCACAGTTTGAAGGCATGAAATTCAATCAAACACTTGAAAAGTAAAAATAATAACTTACAACTCCAGTGTATCACCGTCAGGCTTTGGAAAATTGTGATGGACATTTTTTAACCATTTTCTGACATTTCTGAAACAATCCTAAACGCTGAATGAATTTAATTGATCATAAAAACGTTGCTTGTGATCATCTGAAATCTGACCGAACTTCTTGTTTTCCGTTCATTAAGATGTCATTGACGATATAACTTGTAGTTGCAGACCTCAGGGGGCCCTTTCTTGCAGTAGTGGAGATGAGTCTTTATGATGTGCTTCATCTGCACACTCCAGCTGAGTTGCAGTCATCAAATCTTCCAATTTTTGATGGTCTTTGGGAGTTTGTGAAATATCTGGGCCAATTTTTACAAGAACGGGCAGGTTGTAGGAAATTACTGGGCTGGAAACAGTGACAAGATTGGTAACCAACAACAGAGTGCAGATTGAATGCCGCTCTTTCTTGGTACATGTTTGGACCATTACGATGACAACTCAGTGCCACACACAGCACAACACAACACATATCTCTCCTGAAAACCACTGTGTACTGTTTGCATTGATTTTTGCAATTATGCCTGCTCTGAGATCACACTGCAACCTGTTATCACCAATGTGCCTCGTTCTCTCTCGTTCAGCCTCTGGAACACAAGCACATCTATGCCTCTCTTTCACAGCACAATAAGCAGAGAGAGTCAGAGAAGGAGAGAAATTATTCTCACAAACATGCAGAGAAAGAGAAGAGAAAAAGGGCCTGATGCATTTTCTGAGACACATGCACACACTCATACACACATAAAATGTACAATGACGTGTGCAGGGGAAGTGAAAGAAAAAAAATTGCAGAGGTTAGCAGGAAAGATGAAGCAGCTTGGTGAGAAAAAATGGGGGCGAGCACATGAATGAAAAGCAAAAGTTAAAAAAAATTCCAGCTCACGCACCCACACTATTAAACTCCAATCTGGAAACTGAAACGTTATGATTTACGCACGAGGCAGGGGAGAGTGAAACAGCGGATGACGGTGGTTAAAATAGGGACAAGCAGCGAATTCACAAGGTGAAGGAGGATGATTGCATTGTGGCCTTGAAACGTCTTTGTAACAAAAAAAAAAAAAAGGGATGGAAAGAGACTTTTAACTAAGGACCCTCCCCTCCAATCCTGGTCACATTCTCAGCATCCAAAGGCATAGCAAAAGAGCAAAAGACACACCAATATCTTTACATTAAAGCACCATTAGCCATGTGATCTTTACTGATAAAAATGACTGTAATTCCATGTGCAGTTACTGTCTAGGATGATCATATTTCCCATTGGAGCACAGCTAGAAATCAATAGGAAGAGGGCTCATTCTCCCTATATTAGCAGCATTTATCAAAATAAAACCTCCACTGTTGACGGGTGTTGATGTCAGAGTCATATCCAAAGGAGCCTGATTTGATTGGCTCTCCATGCCTTCATAACAACTAATTACTATGCTAGAGAGTAGAGGAAACGAGTGGTGTGCGCCATCGTCTCTTCTGTGTGTTTGTATGTCTGCCTCCGTGTGCACCTGTCTCTGCTTTTTTAATTTAACACATAATTTGACAGCATCCGAGCTCGATCAATGGAACAGACACGCAGACCCATAATTAAAACCCGGTCTAGCTGCAAGCCTGTGACGTGTGTCTGCCTTTACACTCCATCACCTCCATCGGCACTGCTAGCATCCCACTTGTGACTGCATGAACATGATTAGATTAATAAATCACAGCTCAGCGATACAGTTTACATGGCTAAAAACACTGAGTTATTTACTGTCCTGTGTCATATAGCAGCAGTGAGTTACTAATGGGTTCCCTGTTTAAATGGAAAACAAATAAGCTGACAGGAGCTGATTTTGTGTGAAAAATGGTCCAAAGACATTGAGTCTGCAGTGAGTGGTTGGTGAAGCTCTCTTTAGATCACTCGCCTCATCTACTTGTAAAATTAATAGCTTTGTGACATTAAAATATTGGTCTCCATTGTGCAATAAATTCAGCATGGCTTTGTTTAAGCACTTATATGGAAAAAGCAACAATGCTCTCATTTTTTGTCAGGTTGGCAACTAGAGTGCAAGAGGGGCTGATGGCAGAAAGGTCAGAGTATCTTCTGTTCTCTGAAGTTTCATGAGTAACAAATTTGAAAAACCCACTTTGACATGTTACTTCTTTCAGCTCCAGTGTTTGTGTGTGCATGTGTGTGTATGTGTGTGTAGGATTTAGTGTTGAAGTTGCAGATTGCACCCAATTGAATATTTCTTTCCTCAGTCCTTTTTTGAACATGTAGGAGAAGCTACAGCAACAACATAACTCACGGAAAATGAATGCCATCTTGAGTCAGTTCTTTGTTTGTCTAACAAGCAGTACATATAAAGAAGATATTATCTGACTATTTGCTGACATGATGCAGCATTTTTTCAGGATATTCATAATTGCTAAAAATTTAGGGAGGTAAAAACTAGAGTCAACCTGATGATGATTACATGCTTGTTATTTTTAGACTGATTTTAATCACTTGGTGAATAAAAGATTACAATCAAGGAATAATAATTACAGTGAATGCAGAATAAATTTGGAATTAAACTCATAACATTTTCACATAATGTGAAATCTGTATTGTTTATTTGTTGAGTTGTGTACTTACATTAACATGACAATGCATGTGTTTATTAAACATGAAAACATTTAGACATCTGTAAACACTTCTGCCTAAGTCAATTTTTATAGATTTTCATCTTGCAGATGACAGAAAAATTAATAAAATCTTACTGCAGAAAATACATATACTGTGTTTTAAATTGCTGCTGTGTCCTTTATATTAACATGACAGCAGTTGGAAATTGACGCAATTTTTACTTTAATTATCCTTATTTGTACACTTTTGCCCCCTGTACGAAGGGGTTACCAATAATTCTCCAAGCCCTTTTATGCATAAAAATGTTGACATGTATTAGTTTAGTAATATATAAAGGAAAAAAATGATTCTTGATCAGCCATAAATAGTCCACTTTGTCAAGGAGCCACTGTTGTCACTCCCGAACTCTTTATGACTAAGTTTTAAAACTTTTGTTCCATATAAGCATCAAACCATAAGTTTGTAGCATGTGTAATAATCATGTTTGTTAGGGACTAAACAAAACTGCAATTCTCCATCTAGTTTTATTGTCATCATGACTTTTAACTGTCAAGATAAAATGCATTCAAACTGTTGACACAATTAAGTAATGTAATGTAATTAATGTATAAGGAGTTTGTCTAAATGGGTCCTCAGTTAGTTTTGTTTATTCCAGCACCATGCAAAAGAATTTGCCTCTTCTATACTGAATAAAAAGGCATCACTGCATGTCAGACATCAGGGAACAGTAAGACAATCCTGTATCTACATCTACAAAGTTTCAGGTACGTTAAAATACATAAAGCACCAACTCAGAGGCTTATTTAAATCCCAATACAAGGCCTTTCTTTCAGCTTTTCACCAAGTAACAAGCAAACAAATGTGCCACCTATGCTCTTTGTGCATTGTTCATGTTTGAATAATGGGTTTCTTTTTATAACACATTGCAGAATAGATGGATTTATAATAAGAAGACAAACAAAAATAATTGTCTCAACGAGTAAGATGGCATGGTGTTCTCTCTTTTGGGTTATACATAGTATCACAGATGACTGCCTGTTGTGTAAAAGGGTTTTAAATGTTTCAAAGACTTGCACCAAGGCTCAAAGTCCTCTGATCTGGGTTCATGCTCGCAGGCTGTCAGGACAAGCATTCAGTGCTTGTCCTACTTTCTCTGGGTAAGGTAGGTGGAAAGAGAGGCAGGGAGACCAGGTGATGCGTCATGGCTGCTGTTCAGAGTCTCTCTGGCCATAAAGTGGGCTAAGACATGCTTCAAATAAATCAGTGGCTCATTAAGGACCCAGTCTTTACAACCAAAATCTCCAGAGAGATTACAGCAGCACTGTGCTACATCTACCAGACCAATATCTCACATAGTGTGCTCGATCCTTGGAGAGGTGTGGCAGGCTAAAGCTGCTGCAGCAAAGAAAGATAAAGCATGATTACTTCAAACTTCCAGCTTTGGAGGCAGGATTTAGCTCTGCCTCTGCAGGCGGTGCTCACACAGATGAGATCGAGGCCGTGTGTACAGGTGCACACGTAAAATTTCACATTACACAGTCATTGAATCCACGGCTCTGATCTAGACCCACTAACAGGATTCCTCAAAGGTTTCATGCCACCTTTGAAATGCAAAATCCAAAAGGTTATTAAAATGGCATTACAGTTACATCAGAAAATAGATTAACCTATGAAATATTTAGCAGGAGCTGCTCTGTGCCTCCCCACGGTGGTAAATTGATTTCCAGGGTAGAATCTCCCGTCCTACCTATGAGCGTTGAGCGTCCGTCTCCTAGGGGGTAGCGCTGGTAGCGTGGTACTGCAAAGGGCGGCAGCTTGTGGAAGAGAGGCTGCAGCAGAGGCTCCAGTCTGGAGGCTGAAGGGTCCGAAGGGTAAAACAGGTTGAAAATCTGAGAGCAGGCTGGATGGAGCTGGCTCACTGAGGGTAAGAAGACAGACATTAAAAATTAATTATTAAATTGTAAAAATAACCAAGTCTCTGTTTTTTTTTATTCATTTTAATTACTTTCACATTATCAGAGGATCACTTATATTTTCTTCCTTTTTTATACTGGTTTATGCTCTTTGCAAGGAATAAAACATTTTTTTTTGTTTAATCCATGTCCAATCTTGGATATATTAACTTTACAGCAGCCAGACACACGAGACAATCGAGAAGTTTTGGCTACATCTTTGGGGTCATGTCATGTTGTCCATCATGATGCAGTCATTGGTTTTGCAGGAGTCTGTTTCTTACCCTGGACGGCAGGCAGCACAGTGCGTCTCATGGCCAGAACAAGGCCCAGCGGACAGCCCAGCAGGAAGCAGTCTGACACCTCGAAGTCGAATCGGCCAGGGTTCAACACCAGGCTGGGGCTACTGCCACCTCGCACCTCAACACTTTCCTTCGTCAAACTAGGGAAAGGACATGAACACAGGGTGCAAAACAGACATATCAGTCGAAACTTGTGGTCCTTTGTCTCTTTAAACTCAGTGATGCTGATTGATTGGCTATTCTTTGGCTATTATCACGACACACTTTTGACCATGACTAGACAAAAAAAGGGTTGGAGGGAAGGAAAGCGTTGATCTTCAGAAAGTGTTTTACTTAGCAATAACATAGTGATGACTGGTTTGTACTTAGCATGCGGTCAGTGTCAGTAGCATCACTTAGACCCTGATAGTGCTAAAGGTATCACTTTAAAAAAGCTGAGTTTATCACAAACAATGAGAACAAAAATTAAAAATGAAACTGGCTTCAGGTACTTAAATATTAAGGTAAGGGTCTGTTTGAAATCTAACACTTCCTTTCAACCATGTCAGCATTGATAATGTAGAGTACTTTAATTGATGATGACGACTGGCTGTAGCGTCAGGCGACAGACAGGTTTAGTCCACAATGACACTGTGACAGTTTTGGTTCAGTTCAGGAAAGAAACAGAGGTAATTTAAAGTCTGAAATGTCAATAATTTCATACTGAATTTGTGAAAGCAAATGTCTCGGTCTTGGCACAGATGAGTCAGTGATGCTTCTGCTTTGTCCTGATTCAATAGTTGGCTTGTTCCAACATTGTGGGGTCGTTGTGGGCACCGGGCCTTTATGACTCAGCAAGCGCAGCTCTTCACTCAGCCTTCAGCGGCTGCACCACGCTCACGGCTGTTTGAACAGCAGAGCCGGTCTCAGCCACAAGCCTCTGCTGGGTGACGAGATCAGAGAACATTTCCCCATTAAGTCCTGCATGGGGAGAAAGGATTAGCTAACAGACTCCAGCCATCTTTGAAAGCCAAATCAATAGTGTTTTGATTGCCTTCAGCTTTCGTTTTGTATTTTGTGTTCTGTTATATAATGTGTCAACTCTTTCAGTTCTTCCTGCCATGCCAGTCTGTTTGTTTGTCTACTTATTTTTTTTACTTTAGCAAATTATCTTAGAACAAAACTTCCTCCAAACTGCATAAAAGTACTACCTTTAGTAGTTTCTGTGTGACTGAGGAGACAGTGAACTATTAGGTCATCACAGAGTGCCTGAGCACGGCATTAGCATAACCAGGAGACCAGACTCTGCATTTGTAAATTTCTCATATTGACAGGTTGCATTTATTTCACAAATATCCACACTCTGAACAAGTGCTCTTTTTTCATTCAACAGCACATAAAAACACTGTCTGATGGTGCACAAAGTGAAGTGCTATTTTTGCTGCCTGGATGAGCTAAATTTCCATTTTTTTAGCTGTAGAACTTGTTATCTAACTGCAAATTGTGACTAATATGTTCAATAAATATGTAAAAAATATTTCACCGGCTAACTGGTATGAATAAACTGTTGACATGTTTTTTTATTAAGGATAATGAACAATAAATGACTTGACGCTAAATCCTCAAACTAGAGTGCTGCAAATACATTTTGTTATGGGCATTAAGCATGCACTAAGCCTTTCAGAAACTAACTGTGCATAATGTTTTTCTGAGCACTTTAGACCAAATAGATGTCTAAATGCTGTCAATTATGTCCATTTGGGTGTTTGTTTTTTCTTATCAGCTTGAGGATTTAGTTTTATTTCTATCTGTCTTAACAGCAGTGAAATTATCCAAAACACACATCCCTAACATGGACAGCTTTTGAGAAAACCAGTGAGAAAGAGTGAAAGAAATGGTAGGTATGAAAAAAATTCATCCCACTGCTTGCTGCTCTGAGTGCTCCTCCCTGGGTTTTCTAGAAGCCTCAAGACCATTTGCACATGATTTTAAAGGCAATTTTCAGTGAAGGCTAACGCAGAGCAAATTGCACGTGGAAACATCTTAAATGGAGTAAATCAATCTTGAACAGCCAGCAGAGAAGCCACTCTGATGAAAGAGGTAAAGTCTGGGAAAACAAGTTTTAATAGACCCTCCTCATGACTGGGGTTATCCAGAGGGACGTGCATGGGAAACGGCACATCCAGGAGCTGAGGTCACCCTCCCCACAGTGAGGCTCCGGCTTAATCCAGAGAGGGGCAGGAAGTTACAGGTGAGATGTTCACCCCTATGAACACTAAGTGGCATAACTGGGAGCTAATGGGATCCTCTCCTCAGCGTCCGTGTTACTGTGATGGTGTGAGCCCAGTGGAGTGTGTGAACCAAAATGTGAACACTGGTTGTATGAGGTGAGTCGACATGGCAGTCGTCCCCCCTCCAGCCACAACGACCTGGCTGAACTCAACCGATCACACACACCCACACACACACACACACACTGGCTGGCACAGCCTCAAACAGGCTATTTATAGTCCATCTGAGGCAGGTAGGCAGGCAAGGCAGTCAAGCTGCAAATATTGATAAAAGAGCAGGGGCGAGACCGGGTGAAACCATCCAGGAAAACATCTGGGTCATCACATCAAACTCCTCAGTGAATGACAAATACTGTTAGACAGAAATAGATGAAAGAATTTCTAGACTCTTTATGTTTGACTATAAAAATACATAACCTATTACCCATAAAGATTTAGTAATATACCCAGTTTATATAATATTATTTATATACAATGATATATCTTGTGTTATTTCTGGATATACATTTTGTGCCACTGTTTGCACCGCTGATCTGGTTGTTACCTGTTATTTTTTTCCTGTGTCTTCCTTTGTTCTCCTAGTTTTCGTTTGATTGATGAAAAGTTTCACCACTTCTTTGTTGGGTTTCTCCACACTGTGTATTTTATTCTCTGTTTCTCCCTCTGAATTGTCAGTTTGTCTGATTCTGTTCCTCAGTCTGTTTCCCAGCTGTGCCTGGGCTCCTCTTGTTTGTTGTTTAAGTAGGTTTCTGAATTTTCACCCATCTGCTCCCCCAGTTTTCCACTGCTGTATCATTTAAAGCTCCTTGTTTCCTTTTCTGCCTTCATAGTGTTTTCTGCTTCTAGGTCCTTTGTTGAACTTGTAAAACCCTGACAGTATACTTGTCTTGCAAAGTTTGTCAGAGTTTAACATAGTTAATGGCTGTTTATGTGACATTAATTAACAGTTAGCAGGGCACCTGTAAAGCAGAGTGTCACGTTAATAGTTAAAAGTCTCAGTGCTGTTATATTTTATATCAGTACTCATGGAATACTTGTTTTCTAATCAGTTTACGTTATTAACACTAACTGTCGTCGGAGTAATCTAAATCACAAAGTATATTTCTACAATGTGATCCTTAAAAAAAATTAGAAATCAATTGCTGTTAAAATATTCAGAAAAATGATGTTTGTTTCTAAGTTTGAAAAACTTGCCATAAAAAGTCATAAAAAGAATCCATTATCCCAACTATTCCCATTTCCATTATAAACCAGCAATCAGTCCCTCTAATTGATCTGCAACATAATTTTGAGCACACCAAGACTTTAAATGGGTATATACCTCAGTACAGACACTCTTCTATTGTCTTACAGTGTGCATTGTCGATGTGCCCATTGTATGTTGATGTGATGTGTCCCACCTGGAGAAAAAGCTGTGCTGGCCTGTGGACGAGGTGTCTCCATCGTACGAGTCGCTCTGCTTGCGGCTGAGCGGCGGTCCGCCCTGGCTGTTCCCTTCATTTGGGGCCGAGATGTCGATGTTGCTCTTACTCAGCCTCTTGCTGGAACTCAAACCAGGGCTGGACTCCCCGAGCAGGCCCGAGTTGTCCTGAGGAGGAAGAAGGTAAATGTACAACTTACCGTAAAGTCTCAAACACTCACAGCAGCAGGGGCACCGGAAAAAACTAAACATAACGAGATGGGAGCTGATGTGTTTTCCCAGATGAACAGTTAAATGTGGGAGGGAGAAAATGTGCCTGTGTGGGAGTGAATCTATTAAATGTGAGTGAATTTAAATAGCAAAGGGATGGAGAGGATACAGAGCGAGGAACTAGCTGCTTCTCCATGACAGTTTAGCACAAATATTATGATGAAATTGTAACATGGAAACTACAGAAACTCTTTAAAATGATGTTCATAGGTAAAAGATCCTCCCATGATATGCACATACAATATGAGCATCCACAGTGACTTTTATTTACAACATTCATAGAAAAACATGGGCCAAGGATGTTACCCCTGATGTGCAGTGAAACTTTGGAAGCCATGTCTTAATAAAGGTGTTGTGATGAAAAACTGACAGGAAATAGACATATCAGAGGTAAACTTTGTGCATGAGAGTCTGTTTGTTTACTACCAAGGACAGGGAGCTGTGCCAAGGACATTGCTGCTAGTGTTCATGTAATAATAATCTCAGCTGATTAAAACATGATATAACACAAACAAGTGATCTCAATCATCTGCAGTGATCTGTTAGTCATTTATCCCAAAGCAAAATATTCTTCCATCAGCTGCTCAGTGTGGCCAGACTCTCCCTCCCATGCAGATCTGTGCAGCTTCGTCACTGTCATCACGTCGTCGGTGTAACACTGAGTTCCTACCTTCAGGCTCTCGGTGCTGTTGTTCCTGCTGCTGTTGTTGGGGCTTCCAGGCCTCTGGTGGTTACTGAAGCACAGAGCATCGAAGCACAGCACTCCTCCCACGCAGTCGCCCATCAGGCAGACCTGCACGAGTAATAAGTAATTTAAACGTACACCACATATGGTGCCCTCAGTCAGTGAAAAACTTAGCAGGAGGACAGCTGGAGAGGTTAATGGAGGAGGAAAGAATTTTATTTTAAATGTGAGCAGCTCAAACACTTTTGTAGTGCATTGTTTTCACAAAGCGAGTGTTTTTCAAGTGTAACAGTACATTCAGATGTTCAGTCTGTAATTACAAGCAGCCAAGAGGGAAAACACTGCATAGAAATCTGAGTTTTAATTTCAAGTCAGACATTTTCTGATGGCAACTTTATGATACCTCTCAGGTGATACATCCGGTCAGAACTTCTGTGGGCTCAACAGACAGCTTAAAGCAACCATTGATCAGAGTTAAATCAAATTTGACATGAATGTATTTACCCTTTTAATATTTTTTATTTCTAACCATCTTTAAAAGAAAGCAATCAAAAGAAAATATTGTCCTGTTTTTTCCATACTGCAAACACTGAGTGAGCTCATTATTTCCATGCATTCCTTTTGGACTATTCTTAAATTTGTCACTTTTGCTGTGAGAATATAAAACATACACATTAAAATGATGCTCACTGTGTGAATCCGTATTACTTGCACTGCATCATCAACGAACAGTTAAAAATCTACAAAGAAAAACCCACAGCTGTTTTTAATGAAGACAGTTCGACACAGAAATAGTAAAGCACTGCAGAGCTACTGAAGTCAATGATCTTCATTAACAAACCTTCACATCAGATTTTGTTCTAGTATATAAATCTAACTTGATGATCAGTTGACAGGCTTCCTCCTTCTGCTGGGTGCTTCACTGTCAGATGCCTCAAGTTGTTGCAGACTTGCACTGCACCTCCTGTTGCACATTTGTCACACTAAACCATTTGATGGCTGTAATAGTCTTTGCATGTTTCTTATGGTTTCACAGCAACATCTGGTGAATCTAACAGAGCTGTAGCAAAGTACCAGGTTGCCTTCAAGCTGAATGCGCCACAAATAATTTAATGGCGCCGGCTAACGGGTTATTACCAGG
>JAPZDW010000023.1:17889651-17902548 GCA_029814725.1 Acanthurus nigricauda
GAGATTTCAGAAATGCTATGAATATTAAGTAATTAAATTATAAGAAGAGTAAGTGAAAATTATTTTTATTTATAACTAAATTTATATTTTTCTTAAATCCTAACCATGTCAGATGATCTGCTACTTTAGTCTACTTTAACAGCAAATACTCATCACATGAGTATTTGTCAGGGATTATTGACACCTGTTCATTAAATTTACCTTTCTGTAATATGACGATGACTCTCTTCTGACCTGACTTTATCACTATGCCGGAAACCTAACCTAATCCAGACCAGTTTATGTTCAGTGTTTTATTTTGAAATCAGCTACAAAGCACCTTTAACAGATCAACTAGGTTGAAGGTAGTGATAATGTATAATCAATCAACAAGTAAATCGCATATTGAGTTTGGGGAATGAAACTTGTTGATCATAGTGTTACATAAGTAATGCCACTTATCGAAGCTCTTTCTGTGTGTAACATGACGCAGTTTTTTCAAAACAGACACTAAATCAGATGCAGAATATCTGAGCAAGAGTATTTATTTTATTTACAAGGTTGTTCTTACTTATACTGAACTACTCAATGTTTTTAGAGACTATTTCACCACTTTGGCTTTAAGGAAGAATTCTAAAGAAGTTTTGGGGCTCTTTGTGCCTATATTAGATAGGACAGATAAAGACTTGACAGGAAATGGGGAAGAGAGAGAAGAGGAATGACATGCAGCAAGGGGCCACTGGGTGGAATTGACCCAAGGGCCGCTACAGCGAGGGCATGGCCTCTATACATGGAACATCTTTTCTTCTGACTGAGCTACAAAGTGCCACAAGAAATCATTTTATGAAATCACAGAACACAAATTTAAAAGTTCACTACATTATAACCAATTTACTGTGCTTGCTTACACATGAAATGCAGTGTAATTCCTTCAAACCTGTTGGGTCATATGGGGCTCCAACTGTGTTGGGCTTAATAATTTGGGATTGGCTATCTAAATTAAATAATAGTAAAGTTAGTAATTGGATTTAATTTACATTAAATCTACCTCGGGGCACCACCCTTAGAAAGGGAAATGATAGACAATCATTTAAGCAGTCTCATAAAATTACCAACTTTTATTTTGGAACCATGATAGTTAATTTATTTCTGTAAATTAGCGGCTTGTGGCTAACTTTGGTTTGTGACTCCCGTTGCTTCTAAGTCTCAGCTGGCAGACCTTGTGTCCTGGCCGCTGGTGCTGACTTAACTTGCACACTCCTGGTTGATCCTTTGGCAGGCTCTCACGTTGCTGCTCTCGGTGAAGAGTGAGGTGTAGCAATCTGCATTGAGCAGGACTGCTGGAGAAGTTGTCTGACTGAGTCCTTGACCCTGTAGGGCTTCTCAGGAGGAGAGAAGAGAGGAGCAGAGCTCCTCTGGAGAAGAGGCAAGAAGAGAGGAAGAGACAGATGCGGGGGCAGAGATATTTTTATAGTCTGTGTTCATACCTAGGTGTGAAGTCTGGGGGACTCTGGGAAGTTGAGCTTCTGCCCTTTATCTGAGTTCCTGAGGGTCTCAGATTCAGGCCAGATTTCCCACTGAGGTGTGGTCTGCAAGGCCTTTCTTTGTCCTATTCACATGGTGAGATCCCAACACATGCATGAAAACTGCCCATGCACATGGAGCTGCCACTTTAAAACAACATTAAATGAGCACTCTTAAAAAGGTAATTTGGTATTTTACTTTGATAAAGTTGAGGGACTTGTAAGAGACAATTTAAGAAGAGTTACCAAAATGAGGAAGTAGAATTTGGTTCTCCTTCCTTTTTGTCCCTGATATAAGTCAAGGTGCACAAATCACTGCAGTGTTTTTTGTTACCCTGGTAATTACAACTGTTTCATAGGCCATGTTTGCAGAGTTTGCTCAAATAGTGTCATTGGAATAACTTAAAACTGGAAACTCAGGATTTGTTTGTGTGTTAAACCCAACTTACTTACTGTTAATATCAAACCAATAACTTGTTCTTAGTGCTGGAATTTACTGAAGAGCTTCCATTTTAAACACCAAATACCTAAAATCTAAATCAAGGATATAAAAGCAGAGACTTAGAGAGTAACTGTTCATCTCACATACAGAAGGATGAAAAATATGAGTTTTTGACAGCTAGATCTCATTGTGACATCACTAGCTCAGACGTGAACTTAGAGATACGATGAAGAATACTGAAAGGCCGCTTTCTGATACCAGTGGTCCACACAGTGATTTCAAGTCATACCATTCCCGCAGAAAGTATTCATTTCTGAAACCCCAAACAAAACTTCTATCAACAGTTTCATCACAGTTGTACTTCATGTTTTAAGGCATGTTAAACTGCGGTCAACCATAGCACTAACACTTTTCACTAAATGCTTTCTGATTAGATAATAACTCTTACTAAAGCTGAACTGACCTTCAGTTAAACAGACAAACAGAATCTAGTAAATGAGTCTTTTCAACCATGTTTTTGGCACCAAAACCAGGTTCTTCACAAGACATCAGGACACATTGGTAACAAAACCTTTTGTCTAAGATAAAAACAAGATCTTTTCATAACTCTAAACAAGTGGGTTTATTATTAAAGCATAACCACTCCTTAACGCTGGGCTTGGTAATTTTATACACTAGTTGTTATATTGGTTGAAATGGTCTTTATATCCTGACAACATGAGCTCTAAAAAAGGGACCAAAAAAGAGCCATCATCTGTAGCTGTTGTAAAATAAGATCGACCAATCACTGCCTTGTGGTCTGCTTGGAAATATTCAATCAAATGCCCCCCTTCTAACTGCTTGTCCTCCACCATGCCATGCACTAGCCTACCACTGCCACTGCTGCTTCCGCTCCCAGATATATGTTACTACAAGTTTACTGGAGAGTGGAAGAGAAAAAGCAAAAATTACCACTGGTGAGGTAACACGTTACAGCTTGGCAAGCAGTGATGCGGCAGAAATCCGAATCTGGAAGAGCGGGTGTGTCTTTGGAGGGACCTCCGAGGGCAGGGGGAAGGGTCTAGATGGAGCCATGAACCAACGCTAGCTTTCCAGAAAAGTTTTAGCCTCGCCTTGCAGTAAAACATGCAACTAATATCGAGTTAACTCTTTCCTGATTGGCTTGTTGAAAGTACCCATCTAAATGCAGCCTTTGGGATGTGAGCTGTCTCCATCCAAAGCACATGGCCATCTCACAGCTGCCACTGTATTAAATGGGTAATGATGTTTTAGCATTTGTTTTTTTCTCTACAGTTGCTGAGTTGTAATCATGTTTGGCCATAAGATACATTATCTTTTTTTTTGATAAATATCCAATCCCTTTTATATCATTTTTCATATTCAGAACCATATGGACTCTGTCTGCTTTAAAGATGAACTTGGTCAAAGAAATAAACAATTAGTGATACTGGGTACTGTTTGACACTCATTTACAGCAGCTACAACGAAGTGGCATGAATCTAATAGAAAAGTGTACTTTGACTTTAAAAGGATAAAGACAGTTCAGCTTTTCTTTTAACACCTTTTTAAAACTGAGAAAACATTCAGAAATAGCAATGGAAAAAAGGGGACTCTTCCTGATTAGAGTCTTTTATTTCCCTTGTCTTCCATAAGGGATATAATAAAGGCATGACTTCCACATCCCCCATTGTCAATAATGGGGGATGTGGGATATTATGACTGCTGAGAACATGACCCGCAATCTGATAACTGCTGTTAAATGAACAGGAAGTGTGGTGGGCAGGAAGTGCACTTGTCAGAATAATGGAACATGTGAGTTCTCAGAAAAATAAACCTGACCTTTATTAAACCATGTTTAATAACGTGCAGGGACTTAATAACGACTAGCTGCAGGGAAGTTAAGTTAGGTAAACACTGGACTTATGCAGGGGTAAAAACTGTCAATGGTGAAGTAGCCAGTATCCAGTTATGAGGGGGTTTGTGTTGTAGATTACAATAGTTTTTTTCAAATGAGATCCTGTATTAGCTTCTGGTTATAAAAAAGAAAAAAACAGGTGCAAAATTGTTGTTGCCTTGAATTACGCCCTTATTTATTCTCAATTGATTCAATTCTTTTATTTTATACTTAAGCTAACAGGTTGTCCAGAATAAGATATGTTTAGCTAAATTAGCAGGTTAAATTAGCTTTTATTATTGTTTATCTTAACACCTACATTTACGTACACAGACAGCAAGAGATCAAAAAGTTTAGTAGTAGCAGGCTGAAGCTGCTATTTTAAGTCAGCATGTCTGCATATTGCTTAATGGGAACTTGAAAGTGAGAGGCTCCATTATAGAAACAAATAATAATATAATAATATACACTTTATTAATCCCAATGAGGTGGATTCATTTTAATGGGCTGCCACTGTACAGTGCCTGTTTGCATGTTTTTTGTGGTGGGGGAAACCAGACCACCCAGGTAGACACAGCGAGAACATGCAAACTCAACACAGAAAGGCTCTGTCCTGGCTGGAAACCAAACTGGGGACCCTCTTGCTGTAGGGGACAGTGCTAACCACTACATCACTGCGCTGCCAAGCAAGGAAAAGGGATATGTTTAAGGATGGCTGGTCAGTAGGAGACCAGCTGGGTTTTCATTGGTACCCTTGGCAGCACAGACTCAAAACATGCTGCACTGACTGGTTGCAGTGATGCTTTGCTGAACTTAGCTAACCCTGCCTTCTCTCGTCTACTGCCGTCTGTGCAGGACAGACTAGAGAGAAAAGTGTGTGTGTGTTTGTTACGCTCTCTGTACATTCATAGTTTCCAATAGAATCTCAGTGGTTTAAAGTTTAGTTTCTTTTCTTTATAACTGTACTTAAAATTCGCTATTACACATGCAAATCTCATAGCATACTTACAGAGTAACTTAACACCCACTAGAAATGTTGCTTTGCTGACTTTCAGCATTTGAACTCCCCACCTTGCAACAATCTGGGATGCTTATGAAAATATTCAGAGTTTTTATAGGCTTAAAACATTGGAGGGCAGCAAAACACAGCTTCTCAGCCTGGTACTAAGTCACTCTTAATATTTGAACATGTTAGCTGAAAATACCAGAGATCCAGAGTCAAAAAAATAAAATTGACCCCATTAATACCAGCTAAGTGGATATTGTTTTAAATACTCCACTCAATGAAATAAAATATAAAAGATATGAAAAAAAGATATGAATAAAATTAAAGGTCTAATATTCTGATCCTGACCTTTGATGTGCGAGTTAACTGGGAATTTCCAATAATAATTTTTAATACAGCCTGAAGTTTGCTGTTTAATTTCATCACTTGAATTCAGCACATTTGTACACTAAGCCGTTCCTGTTGGTACTTAAATGTTGGCGCCATTACAGAAAACAAGACAATGTGAAATTGGGCAGCAACAGCTGGTTAATTTTAAAGGAAAGGAGAAATGACCTAACAGTAGGTATTATGGGAAAAACTGGGCACATACAGGATATAGTGCTGTTTTTTTTTACTAAGACAATATGATACAATGCTTTTCAAAATAACGAAAACTTAATACATATTACTAATAGATGTACCATTAAAACAAATATCTTTTTGTATGAGAATCATGTCTAGCAGGTGTACCTTATGCAGGTTTGCTACACCTTCACTCCAGGGTTTTATGTCTTTTACTGTATTGTATGATGGGCACAATGACAGGTCAGGAAAGGGTCTTTAATTGTTTGCTTGAGTAGAAAACAAACCTTCCTTTTTCAAGGACACTGGGATGATAGTAATTATCATCCGATGATAAAAATAATAACATGATCGATTTTTACCAAAATTCAATGTAAAGTCTTTCGCTGCATTGCTTTTTATATATTAATTTTGCACAATAAATCTGTTACACTCTAACAGGTGTTAATGAACCTGTGTAAGTGGAAGCAGATCAGACCAGCACTGGCAGGATCTGAAACATTTCTATTCCTGTTTTATTTTCGATCACCTGTTGCTGTATTTGTGGTCATGAGGATGTGACTGTCTGGGTTCAGGAATTAACTCTGACGTTCAAAAAATGAAGAAGCAGAAAAACGTGCGGTAAGTGTTACTTCTCTGATGTTTCTCATCAGTTGTAACTTACTTTTAACCTGTACAGGATGAAAAGATGTGGAAGCAGAAAGTTACACCTTAAAACAACAAGAACTCAGGAATCTCTGAGTCATCCAGCTTTGGAAACCATCAATCCTGGTTCTTTGTGAAGAAGACTGCTTATAAACGAACATAAATGGAGAGAAATAAGAGAACCCTTTGTTTGTTTCTTCTATTTGCTCCATTTCTCATCTGTACCATCAGAGCAAACCCTTGCCCTGACCCTGGGACCCCTCCTGAAAGTTAGTGATGTTTATTGATAACTTAATTTTTATTTCTTATTGTCTAGCATAATTGATTTTTTAGATCTTTCATTGCATGAGTCTAATTTCATCTGCCATTCACAGATCTCAGCTGCTACAATGACTACAATCACACCATCACTTGTGAGTGGAACAGCAGCGCTGTGTCTGACAATGCAGACAATGTTTGCACCATTCATGCCAAAAGGGAGGGACGGTAAGGAAAAAAAAGAAACTAATTTATAAACGTTACTTTAGTCCTATTTCTTAAATGTGTTGATACTCCAATATTGTACAGTAGGTAGCATGTTGGAGGAGCTGCTTTGTTCAGTTTCTTGAGGTTGATCAGCTCAAATGTAGAGTTTATGGCTGTTGGCAACCTGTTACCACCTTTTCCTGTTCACCACACACAGGCCATAGTTCATGTATTGCCATAGCAACTTCAGCCACATACAGTAATTCTGTGACTTTCTGAGGTTGTCTGTGTTGTTAACGTGGTGGTCTTGGTTTTATTTGCATAAAACTGTACATACTGCATATCAGGACTGCAAACTGTGATAAAAAAGTATTAATATGTACCGTATAATGTCGGCATAAGTAACGATGTAACAGCGCTTACACATAATATATAACACTGGAGAGTTCTCTGATATTCATGATAAAACATTCAAAAAATAATCCAAACTGATTGGTCTTAAAAATGTGCAACAGTTCTGAAAGGCTGAAACCATTTAATATAAAAATAACATTAGAAATTTAGTGTTTATGTCTAAAAAGAATCATTTCATACTATTGTAAATTTCAACATTAGTTTTAAAAAAATCTTTTCATCAAGACTTGGAACCAGAAATAGTTTCACTTGACCAAATGTCATGATAGAATTTTTTTTGCAGTTTGCCCATGAAAAAGTGAAAAATTTGAGGTTATTTTATTGTTTTCTGCACTTACATTTTGTTCCTTCAAAGCTCGGCAGCATTGTGTGTCTTCTCCTCCTTCTCACTGGCTTCTTCTTCTTCTTTGGTGTCACTTTCTGCCTCCTCAGCTCCTTTTTTTGTCCCCATGTCTCCTTTCCACAACTCATTCATACATTCGAACAGAAGGAGAGAAAAAACATGTGTAAGATGAGATTTGAGCTACATAGTTTATTTTCTGCAGAGGAATGAGTGAGTTTTGATCATTATTTTGTTTTGGTTTTTTTTTTCTGACATTATAATCCCAGTTTCTTTATGTGAGATACTGTGTAGGATTTAGTGAAATCCATTTGCAGAATATATGAGGAATGGAACAAAATATCAATAGCTTTATTATCAATAATGTATAATCACCTGAGAATAAGAATTATTGAATTTTTATTATCTTAGAACTTGAGAATGAGTCTTTTGTATCTGCAGAGGGAGCAGGTCTTCTTCCATGGAGTCCACCATGTTTTCCTACCATGTGTGGACCAGGACGTACAATCCAAACACTAAATCTAGAGAGGGACTTCACTCATATTTTGCAAAATTTCCAGCAGGCATAGGTTCTTCACACAGTCAGAAGGGGATGGTAAATGGTGAAAAAATCAGTTAGGTGCGATCTGCAACTCCACTTCTGGATGCCACTAAATCCTTCATGCTGGACCTTCAAACAGTTATCAAAAAACATTCATGTCCCCATACAAGAAGGTATGATCTTGTTGTCCTTAATGATACAACACATCTTTTTTAAAATTAGGTTCCTCTTTGAAAAAGCATATTATGTATTTAGGAAATTTTAATCGAATAGGGATCAATATGAAGACAGTTTTCTTAACAGAATTAAGTTCAAAAAGCTGTAATTTGTGGTGCAGCTCTACAGTTCCTGAAAACATGGTATAATAAGTCAGGCTGCAGCAATTTAGCATCCATGCTGTTTAGTGTTTGACATTAACCCGCACTGCTAATGATGTGTCATTTTTGCTAGTATCACCTAAATGTTTACAGACAGTAGAGAGAGAGCTGCACCATACGAGAGACAGAGAGGGAACAGCTGATACAACAGCCTCAACATTCAACATCTACTGTTTATTTGAATGCCTGTAGTAACCTGTGTGATCATGTTTCAGGTCCTGAACTCTGAGAGTAAACTCAGAGTTGCCAATGTTGTGAACAATGTGGTATTGCACTCTTCAGTGTTACCGCTTCACTTTGCTCCTGACTTGAAATCTAATTTTATGCATCGGTTTAGCACACACACACACATTACCAGCCTAAATGTTGCCCTAGCACGGTGAGCTACAGGCTTACATGGAAAACAAATATACTGTCTGTTCTTTAGGTCTGGTATTTCAAATCTCATTATGACCTGCCCTGGAGGAGACAGCTTGATATAATCGCAGAGCTTGAGACAGTTGTGACCATCTATATGGCCCCAACTCTGAGACCTTCGAACTGCGGCTGCATCTGCCGCCCTCACTGAATATATATCCGTGTACAAAATCATAATTAGACATGCCTTCCAAAGTCAATCCTATTTCAAAGGGCTCCTGGGGGAGATATTATGCTACCCATAAACCCATGGCCCCTGCCTCAGAGTCACTCCTAATTACATTCCAAATTCAATCAACTGGAAACAAACAGCAGCAGTACTAGGCGGTGCAACCTCAAAAACTGGTGCAAGGGTGACCGTTTCTGCGCTAAGGGAAAAAAAAAAGACACACTGACTGTTAGCAGTGGTTTTAACACTGTACTTCAAATGCAATGCATACTTTTATAGCACAAAGAGGAGATAAGAGCTCGTGTTGATTGAAACTCACCTGATGAATGTTTAAAGAGAAAAGGAAATGGTGACACAAAATGTCTGTGAACAGAATGAGCAAGAGGTTAGAAAAAAAGAGGAGATGATAGATGTTTAAAAAGTGGTAACCTTGAATTAGAACAGTGGAAAAGCCAGAGAGAGATGGATAGAGAGATAGAGAGAGAGAAAGACAGAGCTGCAGGCTGGAGAGATGGTGACTGGGGTTCAGACTGAAATGTCAGATGAGTCAGAGGCATTCTGGGAAGACGCTCCTGTTTAATATGGCTCCACAGTCTGCCATGGAGGCTGAAAATTTACAATGACACCATCAGCGAAATAACAAGCACCTGCAGCCACGTTGTGAAGTAGCTGTCTGCTCTGAATGAGCGGGTAGTGACATTGATTAACCCTGACCGCCTGTAACACAAGATAATTAATGGGCTTGACAGTGCAGAGGGTGCCACAGAGATTTCACCGTAAAATGCTTTGCACATATCTCAAATGTATGGACACTCAATAACCTGTGCAGCTCAGCTATGGCAATTTATTTACTCTTTCTGAGAGCCAGCAGGTTCCCATTCAGGCTGCTAAAAAATCATTCAAGGAGAATGTTGACGAGCACTTCAGAGTCTCAGTGCGAGAGCTGAAGCAGAAAAACATGCTTGGTATCTGGAAACATTGGCACAAGCTGAGAGTCCAGCCTGAGAAGTGAGTGATCAAAGCTTCAGCAGATAATCAGAGTATCCTGTGTTGTTGACTAATAAGCTGATGAATGAATATCTGTGAAAAGTAAACCAAAGTGTGCGAGGACACACTGTAAGTCTACAGGATGATGCTTGTAACACTAGAGATGCTTATTTTAGTCTGCGCTGATGTGTGAGACCGATTGGGTCGAGGTGTGGTAAGATGAGGAGAATGGAAAGCGCTTTGTGGTCAGCGGCGCTGCAGATGCTAGACATGGCATGCAGGGGGGCAGGGGGGGACTGGGGGCATGGGGATCTAAATAAAGTTGCTTCTGATCCCACAGGTGCCCCCATCACGCCAGCTGTGACGGCAGTAAACAGACATGGGATCCAAGTGGTTTTTGCTGTGGAAACATGTGAGTGCAGCGAGGAAGCTCAGAGCAGCATGGAACCCCCCCCCGTCGCTCTGATCCGCGCTGCTCTGACTCAAACAAACACATTTGCTGCGGTGCATAAGGAGCGACACCTCAGACACACATCCTGTTCCCATCCATCCACAAAGAGAAGAAATACGGTGAAGGTTATTGCATCTTTTTTCCCCCCAATATCTTGTCTCATTGAGAGCAGAATGGATTGCATTTACTTGCTTCCTTTCTTCCGTGATAGTTAGTCAGTGAGGAATAGCACGTACACAGATGGGGGGGGGGGTTCTGGTTAGTCACGACTCCTCTGCCCAGCATATGAGCACAAGCAACAGGGCGAACGTGTGTGTGTGTGTGTGTGTGTTTCTCCACAGAGCTGGCCCCTGCCCCTCCCCTCCACCGCCGCTCCATATTTCACAGACCTGGTTGCCTTGGTAACCCTTTGTGTTGATGTGTTCACCTCTGATCACTGCCTAGCAATGGCTGAAGCATATATATGTATATATATGTGTGTGTGTGTGTGTGTGTGTGTGTGTATATAAAAACAGCACATGCTGCCTTTAAGGTCAGGAAAGGACAAACAGTGAAACAGGGAAAGCAAAAATCATGTCTACAATCATATAGAATAATCTCACAAAACATGAAGGACATAGATGTCAGCGGTAAACAATATTAGTAGGCCACTCGAAATACATTTAATGCCACATTTAATAAAACTGGAAATAATAAATATAACAAAAAATTATAAAATATCTCTCTCTTATTTCCCATGACAATGAATATTGTCCCCTCTTGGGTTGAGCCTAATCAGAGCTGATTGAGCGGAGGAAATTGAGCCTGCAGTCAGCCTGCAATTAAATTGCTCTTAGTTTTACAAGCATTGCTAACAACCATTTTTTAAAGCTTCCAAATTCTCCTTATCTGTGTATTGTTGTCTCTATAAATGATTTGGGTCATGGCTTTTTACTTAACTCTTGGCCGTCATTGTCCATAATAATTGTTATCACATTAAATCTTGATTCATTTCATTTTTGGGCCATCATATGCTGCAGGCTTTAACTCAAGCTCAGTTCATTTTTCTCAGAAGCCTAAAAATCTGTTTTTCTGTTTATCGCATCCTCTTCAGCTCCGGAGGGTTGGCCTAAACTTGAGCTGAATGCTTACGTCAGTCAGTCAGCAGAGACTTGCTTTGTATCTCTTTGAATCAGAAGGAATATGTGAGTTAAGACAACAGCAGCAGATGACAGGAGGTATTTTCCAAAATGAGGTGCAACAAGTTCGCAATTAATCAAATGCAGTGGGAAAAAAAATAATAGCGGGATCAAGTCCAGATCAAGAGTTAATTATCTGTTTTCCGGTCCACTGATCCCGTATTTATGCACCTTACAGAATATGTCTTATATCGCCAGTCAAGCTGAGCAGACTCCTCACCTGTTTCACCCAGCACATGTTGTGGCATGGCCCTCTCCCTGTCACCGTGGAGTCTGTGCTGTAGTGGCAGGAGCAGCAGATGGAGCAGATGTTAGTGTCAACGCTCTGCATGTGTGCAGAGATGCCGCATTTCTCAACCCACCAACACACTGTCTTCTCAGACACACTGTTTGCCTGCCGCTCTCTGACGGTCTGATGGTCTGCAAAGGTAAATTGTTGCTGACTCTCTTTTAAGAGGAAACTCGTGTATGAATGTTGTTCTAATTAATGTTACATACTCAGAGAAAGACCCTAGTTCTCAAGATATTTTTAAATCTCTAACACTTTATGCAAGAAACATGTAGGAGATGTAAATTCTTGACAATCTTAATCTGATTTAATTAGCTTCTTTGTATCTTCCATCTCCTTCTATCTTTCTAACAGGATTCATACTTGTCAATTAAAATAAGTACAAGATCTTCCAACAAAGACAAATGCTTTTTAGACTGGAATTAGAAAATGATCACAAGGACTGTAAACTAAGTTTTGTTTTTTTCCTGATGTTATTGCTTTGTGTGATGGCCTGCTTTGTATTCTGTTGCCTTAAATGTGTTCAGACAAACAATAATGCTTGGTATATCAAAGAGAGGAAGGATAGCATAAGATGAAATTATCTGCTCTCCATTGTGGTATGTGCTAATTAGCTGTAAACTATAAGGTTACAGCTGAGACATTTTCTTTCATAATCTGCGAGCTATTTTTGTTTATTAAAACAGTGAAAGTAGGCTGCCGTGTCTCGGGAAATAAAAAGAAAACACAACTCTCCTGAGAAAATCAATCCATTGGTTTTAGAGCCTCTCCTCTGCTGGTGTCTTATTGATTTTTTACCTTTGCTGTTATTCAGGGAAAAAGGAGAAGGATGTCCTCCACATATTTGCTCTGTGTTGTTGTAACTCTCTTTATATGTGTGTGTTTGTTCCACCCCACCACTGCGTCATCAGCGCAATCATAGATGTCATAGATGCATTTATAATCATCAAGCCCTCTGAATTTGTATTAAATTGAACCATGAGGAGCCCAGTGATTCCCACCATGTCTTAATTTAACAAGCGCATCAAAATAAAATGTCACAATGTGGTGAAGAATCTAAATGTCACAGGGTGCTGCTCCTCTTTTACTGTCCAGTCGCAATCACATTTGATGGTGATGCCACCATGGACTGAGCACAGCTTTATTGACAACATCCAATCGTCACAACAGTGATGTTACACGGTGGTTGGTGCCGTGTGATGTCACTATTGAATGC
>JAPZDW010000023.1:18042474-18057926 GCA_029814725.1 Acanthurus nigricauda
GGTAGGTTATGTAATTTTTTTGTGTAAAGCAAATCGAGTTAATTATTGTTTTTCCGTATGTGAATGTGTACAAATATGTACCGGTCTAATCATTCTGATCTCCACTTGGTAGGACAATTCGCAGCGACCGACAGCTGCTGCCGCATCCACGACCACTGTCCTCATGTCATCCACTCCTTCTCCTCAAAATATGGCTACACCAATTTCAAGTGGCACTCCATCTGCCACTGTGACTGTGATAATGCGTGAGTAAAAAAAAACTTGACTATAGTAATGAATTCACACATAAAATTTTGCATCTATGGAACAAAACAGGAATTCCAGTGAATTGGTTGAGTATATCCACCTCCCTCTGTGTTCAGGACCCTTTTAATTATAAATGAAAAAGGAACTACATCCAGATCCCGTTTTGAATGTTGGTTCCTTGGTTGCTAAAACATAGTTTGGATCAATGAAACATGATCATAAAAACAATGACCAGGAATCGCTGTGAGCAGCAGGTACAGCTTTTGTCCATCAGCCTGCAAAAGAATCACTCAGTGCTTTTTAAAGCACACTCAACATTAAGACCTGCATAGTTGAGTACAGATATTATAAGTCAGTGAACTTAAGACAATAAGTTAGAAAAACAGCTGATTCTTCATTTTAACTTTCTGGAGCTTAGATTTATTCTGCATTTACCATCAACTTCGGGAGTTTTACATTCACAATTAACGCATTTAATTAAATGCATCAGAATTTATTACTACTTCATAACTTGTCTGGGTAAGTCTATTACAGTCAAAGCTTAAGGTGAAGCTTTGAAGTCACATGTCTTCATTAGAGATCTCGCAGTTTTGTTTTTAGCTTTTGGTTTAATAAACAGTATCTTTGACGGGAAGTTTGTCAGGTCTCTAGGGACAAAACAATAATGATTATAAGGTATACTAAAAATGCATCAAGGACCAAATAATATGTGGCTGTTTGTTAAACCATGAAATTAAAGGAGAAGAACCAAGTAAAAGCTAAAGATTCCTAAAATTGTGATGTTTATCTGATTACACCTGATTAGACACCTGGAAAGTTAGTTTATGGGTTAATCCAAAAATTTAAATCACATTTTGGTATGTGTTGACAGCTTGGTACTGCATATGCCACATTAAATCCCAGGATACATCTACAATTCAATGCCATTGCCATTTAAATCCAACAGCTTCACACAGCAGTAAAAGTAGGGAGCATCTGCAAGAAGCAACAAGTCAAACATGGCAGATATTTCCTTTTAAAAAGCAACTTTATACTCTTACTTGTTCAACTGTGTCTTGTTTTGAACTTGACTGATTGCTCAAAAACTAAATATGTGCTCATGCTATATCTCTCTGCAGGCTGAAAGACTGTCTGAGGAAAGTAAACGACACCTCTTCCAGGGTAGTTGGTCAGGCATTCTTCAATGTCATTGGTGTGCCCTGCTTTGACCTTGTATATGAATAGCAGTGTGCAGAGCGCCACTGGTACGGCATGTAAGTATCAGTGTACTCTTGTGTTAAACTTTTAAGAGGATTTGCAACATACTGAGCTTTATTACCCTCTAAAGTAACCACACACGACCTCCCCTTGTTTGCTTTCTTGTAGGTGTAAAAGATATGAGAACCTTCCCATTGCTGTGCTGAGAGACGCTGTTCCATATGACTTTGGCGGTATTGACATCATCGATGTGCTGACGTTGCCTCCTCCTAAGAACACAGACTCCAAGAAAAATGAAGAAAAAGACAAACCTGAAAGTACAACACAGTCTATGATGTCAGGCCCTGAGGAGCCCTCACTCCGAAACGTTGTCACTGCTGCAGAGGACTTCATCAAGGTCCTTGCTACTGTCTCCACCTCACAAAGCTCCACCACAGACTCTGAAAAAGCTGAGACGCCAAGCTCAGAGAAGAAGAAGAGGAAGAACACAGGGAAGAAAAAGAAAACCACCAAAAAGAAGAAAGGAAAAGGAAAGTGGAGGAAAGGAAAGCAGAGAGCAGAGGTGGGTGTTAAAATAGAGGAAGGAGCTGGGGTTTCCACACCTGGAAGCAAAGCAGAAGAAACCATTGCTCTTAGTAACTTCTTAAGTGAGTCACACAAACACGACCAGGCAAGTAAAAACACAAACAGCATTGGTTATAGTGAATATGAGCTTGGAGGAAGAGAAGAGTTTGTCAATGACGTCATGAAAGATGAACAAGCGATGGATAAGGAGACTATTTCTATTATGGCAGCCACAACAATCCAGAAGAAACCAGCAGAGTCCACAGAAGAAATCACCCTTCCTCCAAGAATGACAACAACCGTTGTTCCAAAAAAGGCCAAAACCAGAAGGCAAAGACAGAGGAGAAAAAAGAAGAGCAAGACAAGTCATACCTCTTCTACTAAAAAGCTTTTAACAAACACAACAGACATTTCTATCCCAACTTTCATTACCATATCTCCAGCTGCAGAGCAAAAGCAACAAAGCTCTGAGAGCGACGCTGAAAAGCAACCTGTCACCAGCTCTGCCAGAGCCTCCATTGTAATTCCCAAAGTCAAAAGAAACAGGTCAAAGGAGAGAAGAGACAGAGAAGGGAGGAAAAAAAGGAGGAAGGGCAGCTTGTCTTCTCTTATTGTAGGTGCTCAAGATGAAAATTCCCCAGTGGACAATCTGAAAGTGAGCCCTCTCACTGGGACTCCCACAATGCTGCTGGTGCCCACCACAGAGCGGAAGGTTTCACACAGGCTGGACATTTATGGAGGGAAGACAATCACCCAGGTTACAACTCTGAACTCCTCTGTTAGTGCTCTGAAAAGGCAAAAGTCGCGAGACAGAGGACTGAGGAGTGGTAGAAGGAAAACTGTTTTGCCTCTTTCGTCAAGTGAAAATCCACTGTTTCCTAACAGCTCTGCAAATGTGCTTGTTGTTCTTTCAACTCCAGAGACAAGAGATTCACTGTACAACCCTGCAACGGCTGCTGTAATTGGCAGGCGTACAGAAGAGACAGAAACTCAGAGTGAATCAAAGCTTTTTACCTCTGTCACAGCAATCCCTTCTATCATAAGAGAAAGACACAGGCAGACAGTCAGACAACAGAGAAAACCGCGAAAGAAAACCTCACCTGCTGCTCTCAGCAATGGAGTGTCTGTCCTCAAAGAAACTGAACAAACAACATTGACATTTACAACTATGTCACCCAAAGTAACCACTTCTGAAGTACTCAGTCTACAGAGATTTGAAAAGACTTCAATGACCACCTCGACAATTCCCGACATGAGTCCAATTCAGTTATCTATTGAGAGAGCAAAAGCACAATTCAGCAGGAAGAAGAGGAGGAAAGCTGCACTGTCTCTCAGACAACAATGAGCCGTGTGGTGAAAGCAGGGCAGGATATGCTAAAAAAAAGGCAACTTAGCTTGTTAGCTCATGTCAATCACAATATTCATGAGTTAAATACATCATAAAAACAAAGTGTAATCTTTTCTGGTTCAACATTTAAATCAATGAAATGGAGAGAAGTCATATTTGATTGTCAATGTGAGAATCATATTTGCGATGCTGTATTCTGCATGTCTATAATAAAATGATTATGAATGTGTCTGGCAGTGTCTCCATATATATCTTAGAGACAAAAGAGTTAAATTCTTTTAAAGTAACAGTTTTACATTTTGATATATAATCAAACGTTTTCCTTGCAGAGAGCAGGATGAAAAGTCTGATGTTACTTTTATAACTCTACACTAAAAATAAAGCTACCACCAGCAGCTGTTAGCTTAAATATACCACATTTTTAAAATTTAGTTTTTGCACAAATTAATCTATATGACTTGTTGATTAGTAAGATTTGAAATAGTGACAGGGAGAGTTTCGGGGTTTCTAGTCTTTCGACTAAGCTAAGCTAAGACAGTGCAACTTACTGTAGCTATTAGCAACCATTTAGGCATGGAAAGTATAGGCCTAGCATCCCTTTTCATCTAATTCCTTGCAAAAACAGAAATAACCGCATATGAAAGAAAGTTAATCATTCACTTTTTAAAGCACTGGTTGGGTCAGAAATGATTTTTATTTAAACAAAATATGGGAAAAGCAGAGAGGGAGAGCGCACTAGCTAATTGCTAGACTGACTGATCATATTTGAGCAACTGCTCACAACAGGCAGTGGTATGTAAAGACATTAGATCTCTGCTAAATTGAGTTATTCAGCACAGCTAACAACCAATCAGATTGCTTAATTTGAGATTGCCATTTCATAATAACCTGTAAATTATTTTTTGTGTGCAAATGCTCTTGTTACCTCTGGTGGAAATATTTAATCAAAAGGAGATAAATGGAAATCTAAAACTCAGAGGCTTAATGCTAACCAGCTTAACATTATTTTAATATCTTGTGAACCTTTATTTTCACACTAGTGCACAGAAACCATGCCAGGAAAATTCTGCATGGCTACATAGCCTACTCTGTTCCTTTGTTCAAGGGGACTTTGGCCTTAGTTGCCCCCCTGTATATTTGAAGCAGGGTCACATTCTCGACACTGATTAGGTGCTCACTTTGCACTTTACTTTCACCTCTCATCAATGTGGGTTGTAACACCCAGTGCAGAGGCTAAAATCCTCCAAGTCAGCTGACCCTCACATGCTTGCATAAGAGGAATTTATCTGGATGAGCGTAAAATGGTGAGATGTCCACATCAGATCTCCATGCATCTGATACATGTTAAATGCATTTTGACATGTTGAGGAAAGATTTGACCGCACAGCTTTGGATCATCTTGTGTAACATAGTGTGAATAGGGTTACAATGCAGATTTAAAGCCACAGCTCCGGTTCCCATATTTTGGAAGACACCCAAGAATTCAAAGGAGCTTGGCATTCAGATTCAATCATAAGCTAAAATGGCTAAGGGACTTACACAGTTGGATCTGTAATAAGACTAATTCTCACAGTGCGGGAATGAAAAGCTGCAGCAATTTTCCAATTTATCTACGACTGTATGACCATTAATCATATGTTTTGGGATCATGTTTAGACTCGTATTTGTGTTTAAGTTCTTGAACCCAATATTTACATATGAATTTGAAACACGTGGGATTTTAAAAACTTATAAACATCATTACTGTGAAGTTTTGATGGCCAAAACACACCTTTAAAATGTTCCAAGATTTTGTCAAAAGTACCAGGTTTTGTTGCTTGAAACAGGAAGTGAAGTTGTATCCCAGTCTTGTCTATGGGCCACGCCATTACCATCATATCATTTTACTGATGAGAAAGTCAGCTCCTATGCATTTCATCTGAACTACAACACTTTGGCATATGTTGATATTAAACATTTGAAACAGACCAAATTAAGATATGTGGTTTAAAAAATACTGCCGAGATTTTGTCCTGATAAGTGAGCTGAAATTCTTCTGAAGTTCAACCTAAAAGATCTGTGATATATAAAGAAGTCAGGCTGTTAGTGATATATAATAAACATAAAGATCAGATGCACTGAGTGACGTGTACTTTTTGTGCCACAAAAAAAGTTCAATAGCAGCATTTTGATCAAGTTGCAAAAGAGACACATAAGAGGACTGACAGAACATAAATAGCAGGACAGTAACGTCTGGATAACTTTCCATTCTATGTGTGACCTCAGCTCCCCATTTATTGTTATTGTTGACTCGTAATGCCCCAAAGCAATCAAGAAATTCAAATTTAGCAACTGAACCATAATGCAAACCACTTAAACAATACTAAAATGTTCAAAGCAAGTTGAGGAAAAAAATAACATTCCTTTATAAACCATACAGAGTTCAGAGTTCAGAAACCTTAATGTTAGCATCATCCTAAACATAGCCTAGCCATTTCAGATGTCAGTGTTATCCATTTTGGGGCGTTCTGATGGATAGTCTGATAGTTAAAATAGGAGGGTATTGTAATATTTTTCAGAAAACAAGCATGTGGTTAAAACGAACATTGAACATTTCCTGGACCCATGTTACCTTTCCCTCAGCGCGTGTCTGGATGTCCCAGGTGGGGGCAGTGTGAGTGTTTTGCCCCCAGCCTGTTGAGGCTGCATGGCTATGAAACCAATGAGACTTTGCATAGTGAGGCAGAAAAACACACACAAAGGGATGTGCAGTACAATCCATGGTATGTGCAACAATGAGAGGACATCACAGACTGTGGCATCCCTCCGCTCATTACCTGAAGAACCCAATAATCCATTATATTCACCAACAGAGGAGAGTTTATTGATTTAGAGAATTAGCTGGTGTAGTACTGATGGATGAGGGAGAGGGATCTTCTGAAAAAAAGAAGCAAGACCATGTATCTAACACAGATAGTCCCGGTTCTCCAGTTTTACCAGGTAATTCAAGAAAATGTATAATACTTTTCAAACAGACAGGGCTACAATACAAAGCATTTGAAGGAATAACTAAATCAATGACAAGCTTTATTAGTAAAGAATACGAACAAATCAGTACCAAGAAGTTATGATTAATCATCTGTGGGATTAAATCAAAGGCTGTCAGCAGTTTCCACATCCTTAAACCAATTAAATCTTTCTACTGACCGTGGGAAAAATCTTTGCTCTGTGTCTGAATATTTCATGCAAATCCAATCTAAGCAAATCCAGAGGTTTGCTGAGAATCTGCAAAATTATTGTGTCTGGTGACACTTAAATGTCCTTAATGTCACTTAAATGTCCTGGTGACACTTAAATGCCCCCCCCTCCCCAAAAAAAAGGATTCCTTAACTGCAATTGAAATTACAAAACAAGCATTACTCTGGAGGTGGATATTGCAGCAATCAGGTGACACGGAATCAACATGATAATTACTGCAAGAATTTTTTAAATTAAAATCCTTATAAAATACAACATTTTTAGAACTTGAAGTAAAAATATTAAACTTCTGTTCATTGCTCTGCTACACTGAAAAAACTTAGTGTAGCAGAGACAAAATAAGAAAAGCAATGTACCTTTTTCTGTTTCTTCACAAGCCTGGTAATCTAGTAGATTTGCCCTATTTCTGCTACACACATTTTTTGTTTGGGTGCGTCCAGCTGGCCAAAAACACAGAGCCAAGTGCTTTGCCAATAGTAAGTATTCAAATGTAGGCTCAGTGTAAATGAATGTTCATTAACATCAAAAAGACGGTGGGTGGTGGTTGGCAGTCGTTGGCTAACTTTGGCTTTACTCTGAACTGGGAACTGTGCAGCTTTCAGGCATAAAGAGATGAGAGCAGGTTTCTATTTCTGCAAGCTCTCCTCTTTAGTCTGTTAGTCTATAAAAGGTTGTTAGAATGAATTTTATTTACAACTAAAATCTAAGCAAAAAACATAATAAAGCAAAAGTAAAATAAGAAGTATTATAAACCTATACTACTGGCTTTGTTGATGAGGTCTGCAGCAGTCTGGAATAAACTGCTGTTAAACTCGTGTTGTTTTGGTCCTAATGGACTGCATAATTCTGATGGAGTGTCTAAAACACCCTGTGTCTGCAATGGGAGGAGTCAGCCACAGTCTTACCTGTACACCTCAGGGTCCTGGAGGCAGGCAGGACCAAAAGGGAAGGCAGATTGCAGCTAATCACCTTCTCAGTGAAGCAAATGATGCCCTGCAGTCTGCCCTTGTCCTTTGGTGTGGCAGCAGTGTACCAGATGGTTTGGGAGAAGGTGAGGAGGGATTCAGTGATGGAGGAGTAAAAGTGCAACATCATTATCTAGTATGTAAAAGGAGAAATTTAAAAACAAAGATATGTTTACTGCCACTACCTGTCTTTACAATATGCAGGACATCTGTTGATGTCTTGGGTCTGTTTTGGAAGAAAACATGAATGTTCTTTATGTTTGAGAAGATGATTGTCATCCACTTTCACTCACTTTTCATGTTTAATCACAGCATCAAAAGTGTGTCTTTAGTCGAGCAAAAAAAAAAAAAGCTCACCCACAATGAGCTCCTTAAGTCAAGAGGCATGCAAAATCCAATTGTATTAGTGCCCTCTAGTGGACAAAATCTGCAGGACTGCTGGTCCATGCTCAATGAAAATCAGTACTTCTGTATCCAAAAAATACATTGTTCAGTCCAACTTACGTGTGAGTGTGCTGATCTTTCAGCTTCTACATCTTGTTGCAAGATGGTAAATAATTCTCTATGCTGTATGTGAGTTTTTTTAACTTGGGTTAAAACAGTCTATTTGCTGTACAAGCAGCTCAGAACCTGTCAGTAAGTCATATGGAGGTACAGCAAAAACCAATTCGGACCGTTTTGTCATCTTATTAAAAGACAAAAAAGCCAAAACAAAATCTTTTTTGTTTTCCAATCTAACTGTATGATTGATGTGCAGCACCAATTTAGAGTCAGGATTGTATTTTACTTTGCATGGTGAATAGGTAATAATATATATCTTAAACCAATGGCTCCCAAACTTTATCAACAGGGTCCCCATTTGAAAGAAAAAATATATATCTGGCTCCCCCTTCCTCCACGCACCCGCATAAACATTCTCTCAGACATGTCCTTTGCTTGCAAACTCCTATGGAATGAATTTGAAACATTGTCTGTAATAATTTATACAGAACTGCAACTTTGGCTAGTTACAACTTCCTAAAAAAACTTTTTACCTTTTTTGGATGCAAATGACATTAATAATACCCATGAATACACAGCCATAATTAAAGTAAAATTATTTATTTCTACCTAAATAATACCAAACAGCACAAATGTGTATACACGTACACATACAAACCTGGCAACCCTGTCACCACGCCCCCCCTCAGGGGGTCCATCCCCCAGTTTGGGAACCACTGTCTTAAACACTCCTGCTGTATACATACTGTATATTCCAATGCACTAATACTGAATTTTATCAATAGGATATTACAGTGAAATATAGTGGCTGTAAAAGGACAAGAATTAAAAGGAAAATTGACAATTTTTTTTATTCCTAATATTTTGGGGATTTTTATGATTAGCATCAATATGTGTTTTTCACATTTTTGACATATTAATTTTTTAAAAAATGGTTAATGTTTACTGCATTGCAGCAAAACAAATTTTCTTGCGATGAATAATGAAGCAAATAAAGTGCGACAAAATTGATCTTTAAATCAGTCTTTTTATTCTGTAATTGCAAAGCTGAATACAAACTTTAAAACCAAAATAATTTCATGATCAGACAATTTGTTTTACACATGTTGCAGACCAGTTAAATGCATGATATCAGCTGTCATATGGTGCAATACTAAAACGTCTGCTCCACGGGGCGCATCAGAATATCTCCAATCTGAAAGGAAAGATACATAAAGGTTATCTTACTATGTATGCAAATGCTGATAATAAGTTTTATATGCTGCCATATAAAGCTGTAAAATAAGTAAAGCAAATCTCATGCAATACCTGCATATGTGGAGGGGCACTTAGGACGTAAGTGACTGAATTTGCAACATCAATGGCTTCCAAAGGCTGTAAGACAAGTGAAAAGTTAAATTATATGTATTGCCTATATAATCAAGATACTTTTCATTGTAGTAATCATACCAACAATACTGTAGAGTTGGAGGGCAAATACTTTTACCTTAATACTGCTGTACAAAGCAGTAGCTTTATCAGGATTGTCTTTGTAGAACCGCGAAGCAAATTCTGTCACCACAACACCAGGAGAGATACTCTACGAAAAGCACACAATCAGAAATGAGCAGAAATGCTGCGCATTTGTCTCATAATAACTAAGATTAATGTCATTACTTTTGCTTCTGCAGATGAGACATCTCAAGTACAGTAAGAAATGTTAATAATTCAAAGAAGAGCTGACTGATTATGACGAAGTCTTACTGTGGCTCTGATGTGGGTTTTTGCCTCACGCAGCTCCTGTCTCAGGGCATCTGTCAGGGCTGTCACAGCGTACTTGGTAGCAGCGTAAAAATGGATGTGAGGATTTGAAATCACACGATGTCCGCACATGCTGCAGTACAAAAAACGCATGATGGATGGGAAAGGTTGACCAGGTCAGCACTAGCTTTTGTCAACATGCATCAGTTTTTTAATTAGTACCTCGTTCTTTTTGAATTCTAAAAAAATCCTTAAAAATGTAACCATCACTTGATCTATTAAAGCCATATTTGACTATGTGATGAAAAAAAAATTGTCTGATCCACAAATCTACCATGTCTATGGCTGCAACAATTCAGTCAATTAACCGACTGATGAGAGTAATCTAAAATTATTTTGATGGTTAAGCATTGATTAACCAAAGCTATTTCTCTTTTGGTTGACCAAAATAAGCAAGCTGAAGAGTTAACCTTATGATGATGTAAAAGAGACTTCTCATGACTTTGTAACTTTTGATGAACCAAATTACTTAATATAACAATGATCAGCAGATCAGCAGATTAATCACCTAATAATAGCTAGTTGAAGCTCTTGGTTGGTCCCATCCTGGGTAATCCATAGTTTTGCATCCTACAACATTTTAATGCATAAGTGGCTCCATAGTGAAACTTAAATGATGATGAAGATGATGATGATAATATTTGGACCTTCAGCTTCAAAGAGTAAGATTTTTTGGAAAAAGGAAGTGATGTTTTATTGCAGTCTGACTGTTGTAAATAAATAAGTCAATAAAACTGCACCTGTTTATGTGTATGATGTGCCCATCATCGACATTCCTCTCTTTCATTGACTGATAAGCTTCACGAGTGCAAATACACAAAGCAAGAACGTTCACCTGAAACAAAAACACCAAGCAAAAACAGTGAAAAAGAAAGACATAGTCTGGCATTGATACCTCATAACATAAGTGACAGCCTGCAGTCTGATGGTGAAAAAAATGCTACGATGTGCAGCAGTGCCAAAATGCTAAAATCACATTATCCATCCGTCCGACAGGCACCAACCACCTTATGGCTGTAGCAGCGATCGGCTTCCTCAACAATGGAGGCACGGAACATAGCCCACTCGGACTCAACATCCCCCGCCTCCCCCTGAACACAGTTGAAGCTCTCCCGGAGGTGGGAGTTAGAGCTCTTTCTGACAGGAGACTCTGACAGACGTTCCCAGCAGACCCTCACAATACGTTTCAGTCTGCCAGGTCTGACTGGCATCCTCGCTCACCATCGAAGCGAACTCAACACCAGGTGGTGATCAGTTGACAGCTCTATTCACTCGAGTGTCCAAGACACGCGGGTGCAAGTCCGACGACACGACTACAAAGTCGATCACTGAACTGCAGCCTAGGTTGTCCTGGTGCCAAGTGCACATATGGACACCCTTATGCTTGAACATGGTGTTCGTTATTGACAATCTGTGACAAGCACAGAAGTCCAGTAACAAAACACCACTCGGGTTCAGATTTGGGGGGGGCCGTTCCTCCCAATCACGCCCTTCCAGGTCTCACTGTCGTTGCCAACGTGAGCGTTGAAGTCCCCCAGCAGAACGAGGCAATCCCCAGAAGGAGCACTCTCCAGCACTCCCTCTAAGGAATCCAAGAAGGGTGTATACTCTGAACTGCTGTTTGGACCATAGGCACAAACAACAGTCAGGATCCATCCCCCCACCCGAAGGTGGAGGGAGACTACCCTCTCGTCTACCGGGGTAAACTCCAACATACAGGCACCAAGCTGGGGGGCAATAAGTATTGCCACCCCTGCCTGTGAGGCCGACTATATCTAGCCTGAACTTCTCAACCTCGCGCACTAGCTCAGGCTCCTTCCCCACCAGAGAGGTGACATTCTACGTCCCTAGAGCTAGCTTCTGCAGCTGAGGATCAGACCGCCAGGGTCCCCGCCTTCAGCTGCCGCCCAACTCACACAGCACCCGACCCCTTTGGTACCCCGACATTGACAATATAACACATATTACAACAAAATGCTCCAGTAACACATGACAAAAGCCAAAACTTCCCATTTAAAAGACAAACATGAATGCACACTAGGGAAGAAGAGCATAAAATGGACTGCACCAAGGCTTGTTTGTCCACCGTCGCCATAGTTCATTACTAGAAAACTAGAAAAGCCCGTACATAAACCATTGATCTTGTGTGATCAAGCATCAAAATGCTGTCTAAGCATAACAATGGTTGGCGTATCGGCCTTCCTAATTTTTGGGTAAGAAAATACAGCCATGAAATTAATTAGCTAAAAACACAAGCTGCTTTACAAACAAGAGCTCCATCACAACCCTCTTCTGAGGCCAAAAATACCCTGACATTGACAATAAGCAATGTATGACAACACTTTCATCTAGTGAGAAGTGAAAAAGGCTGAAACTCTCTACCTGAGAAAGAATGATGATTGACGATTTGTGAAGAAAAGGTAGAGTAGGTACAAAAGGTCCCCTACCAAGACTTGTTTGTTTCCTGACACTCACGATTCAAACATAAAAAAAATAAGGAAGAAAAAGGAAGTACATAAACATAAAGGAAAAAAATATGAACAAACAAATAACAAGTAGCAATTAAAAAAATCCAAACATTACAGGTTCATAAATTAATTACACTTTGTATCATGACACCACTCTCCAAATATCTAAAATAGCTTGTGATGTCACACTTAATACCATTCTAGAATTTTCATACATCAACAACATCAAAGGCATGTCACGGAATTCTGTGACACACAAACACACACACACACACACACACAGAATGAAATCAAAGGCACAGAATTCTATCACACATGCACACACACACACGCGCGCGCACACACACACACACACACAAAGAGGAGTGTGTATGTAACAGAGAGACAGTAACAGTCACAAAACCATGATGTTGTCATTAAAAGTGAGTGATAAAACACAGCAGGATTGTAACACATGACACTGGCACTGTGAGTAGCCAAGTGTCATTTATCAACAGCAGACGTTTTCTAACATAAATATTACTTCCATGTCTGCTGACAGAGTTCACTGTTTCTGTTTTATAAGCCCATGTTAGCTTTGAAAAAGTCTATTAAAGAAGTCTATTTGAAATTCTGCTGGTACTTGTAGTTTTAAACCATATCTCACACGATGGGGGGAATGAAGCTGAGTAGTATTTCCCCAAGTACTGTACTTAAGTGCAGTTTTGAGGCACTTCCATTTCATGCAACTTAATACTTCTCTCTTCCACTTCACTACAACAATTCAAGCTAGCAGGCTCAAAAGCTGTTATGATTTTAGCTTATAGACATAATTTTGTGGTAGTTTTTTTAGTCAAATTATTGTTTCCAAAGTCAAAGGTTAAATACTAAGATGCTGGAGTTAAAGGTTGTTTGGTCACCATACATAGTGTCTATGATAGTTTATATATGTTTATTATACAAATCCTCCTTTTATTAGGCTTCAATAAGTTTGCATGTAAATATCCAGTTATCCATTTAATGTACCTGATGTGTTACATTTCAACATTTCCACACAATCATTGAGGTTTTATTCATCTTAAGAAGGGATGCAGGATGGAAATGAGATTCTGTTTCTATTTTAAACTCTGCTGCAGCAGCAGCTGCATCTCCTGCTCTGTTACTGTTTCCCACCAACTTTGAATACCAGGTCATTAGAGTCAGAGCTCGACTTTTACATTTCTCCAACCCCCACTGTTCCAGTCAATCTGGAGCGAGTCTGGGCCCACACACACACACGTGCACGCACACACACACAAACACACATACATGCTGACTGTCGCACAACAACAGTGACAATGTAAAAAACTATTAGAAAAAACCTGCTCTAAGCGGCAGATCACAGAACATCAGTGAGGTTTTCCTCTTGTTTAATTTACTCTGTAGATGGTCCCAACTGACTGCAGGTGACAGAATCACTGGCAGTGCCTCATACAACTGTCTCTAAAATACTCTGTGATAAATATTGATCATTCAGCTCTTGTTTAGTGCCCCCATCAACATTTTTGTTATTGCTCCCTCCCTTTTAAACACAAAAACACACACGGACACACACTGACATTCACAGTGGCCTTGCAGGGCACCGTTTGTCGGTTTTCAGCAATGACGTGTACATTCCAACACAATGAAAGTATCTGATGTGAAAACATGTTAGCCTTCCCTCCGTCTTGCCCTCCCCTGCCGTCTTCATGAGGGAAAACATTAGTGGCATTTCCCAGCAGGTCTGTTTGACCTTCTCTTGTTGGTTTAGCCTCTTCTTTTTTTCTGTTCTTGTCCTCCACACCCACTCCATCACAGTGGTGGCTGAACCAGAAAGGAAGGAGATCCTGACCCTATTTTACATCTTTACCGTTTATCTAAATCCTGTTATTAGCTATTGGACACATTAGAAATGACAAGTTAGAGAATAGATAGCATTTGTGTGTTACATAAGCTTTACAGTTGTTCCTTTGTTTTTGAAATCTATATTTTTAGGCAGCAGTTTTTACATCAGGACAAGAGCAAGGGCATTCCACACACATGAACATCCCTGTGTGATGCTCTCAAAATTTCTCTTGTCACTTAATAGTTAGATTTAACTTTATATGACATTGTTATGGACATTGAAGACATGACTGTTTCTTAAAATGCATGTCTTCATTCAAGACTGGCCTCACTAGAAAATTGGCAGCTTTGGTTGTTTAAGTGCTCAAAATGTTTCTCTGACAAGTGACGTATGTGATCATGTAAAAAATGAATATACCTGGAGTTGAGGACCGTAGGTTCTGTTATCCTTGCCAGCAGTTTAAGTGTTTCTTTTAAATATTAGGTTGATCTTTCTCTAAGCTCCACTGTGACCACAATCTGTCTGCCACCTTAACACACATTTTTTGTTTGTACTTTAAATGCATCATTCAAATCATTCTGATTGCAATAGTTTGTGGAAAAAATAGGATAAAAACTGTGAAACAGATGCATTGAAGTCTTTGGCCACCAGTTTGCAGCAATGCTACGTGCAAAACTGATGGTTAGGTGCTGAAAAAGTGTGGCTATTGATTTTTAATTTAACTCCATAATTTGTAGAAACATTTTCTCCAGCATCTGGATAACAAAACTTCCCTCTCCTTCTTTGTAGTGTATAATGTTTTATTGACCCAAGTTTTGTTCAGTATGTGAAGAATAACAGCCTCAATCTTCAATTATTTGCTGATAATCAAATATTTTGTGTTGTTAAACTCTATCAAGCATCGGGTCATGGTATTCACTAAGACTGCATGAAAAATGCAGCAATATGAGGGTGATGCTATCAACAAGTTCTGAATTAAAAAAAAAAGAAATAAACTTACCATTTCTGTTTTGGCTTACTGGAAATCTTTTAGGTTAAGTGACTTATGTTCTTTTCTTAGAGCAGTAATGACAGTTTTTGTGTTTGAGGTCTTATTTTAGCCTGGCATGACAGACCAAATTACGTTTGTATATTATTCTGGTACCTTTCAGTTCATTTTCAATTTTCAGCGGCTGTTGTAAGTGGTGGCTGACAAAAATTTCTATGGATGCATTTAAAAAGACCCGCAGCCAATAAGAGCAACAAAACATGTGACATAGCACTGAGCAACACATGCAAGTTGG
>JAPZDW010000023.1:18133102-18144296 GCA_029814725.1 Acanthurus nigricauda
CTGTTGCCAAAGAAAGACTTTACAGCCTCACTTTTGTGAGTCACATGGAAGAAACAGCAAAGCACAGTTTGTTTAGAAAAAAAACTAAACATGTGACTGCAGAACCATTTCGAGACCTAAATAGATTAAGTGAAACATGCATATTTGTTTGTAAAAACATGGCTTTCTCCCTAAACAGCTGACTTATTGGAGACACATGTTTTGTTTTTTATTTATTTTTTTCCTCTTTCCTTGAGGAGAAAGCAGTGCTGACACTCACTCCTGACTGGGCGAGTCCCTTGATGTCCTCTGCCTCCGTGTCAGTGATGAAGTTGTGGTACAGGACCACATACGGCTGCAGGCTCAACACTTCCCGCCTAACTGGCAGCAGTAGCAGCCTGGGATCGCCGTTGGTGAAGTAGTCGCAGAAGAGTTTGGGGTTTTTAAAATGCACCGGCTACAAGGAGAGACAGCTGAAATCCATCAACAGGAACACAACAAGACTTTTTTTCTGTCCCAAGACAATTACGCTTATTTGTTCTCTTGTTCTTCACCCACATAAAGTTAGTCTAGGAGCAAATAAGACATCGGAAAAAATTATAGTCTTCCTAAGACTAAAAGAAGGCCATTTGGTATTTCAATTAACATTAACTAACTTTAAGGTAAAAAATTAAGGATTTTTGTCAAATCTGTGACACCCTAAAGTAAAGTAGAAGTGTAGAAGTCACTCTTTTGACAGTTATGATCATTTCATTGCTGTGGACCAGTTTGTAAAGGTTCCACATGCCGACTTCTACGAAAAAGGGATTTGTATGTTCCACAACTGCTGGACTTCATGTGTAAGTATAGAGGGGAACTATACTGAAAAATAATTGTGCTAGATTTTCTAAAATTAACTCCAACCTTAGGCTGTGAACTTATCATTAAAGTGGTCCCTAACATTATTGCATTTGCACTTAGCATGCTGGGAAATAATGGTTTTCCCAAAGTGTCTTTCTACATGCTAGTTTTACTCTGTAACAATACACACCTGGGAGCAAAACATCAATCACAGCTGCCTTTATTGAACTGTTTTGCTAAACAGTTTCTCTCCCCAACTACAGACTCGATTGTGCAATTGCAGATGTACAAAATTTTATATTTATTTGTATGTCCTTTACAAAATAGATGAAAAAGAGGATTTTTGTATTTTACAAAATAAAAATAGTCTGGCTACCTTGTTAACTTATTCCTGATCCCTTCCAGATACTATCTTGATACACAGTCTTTGATCAGACTGATTAATTAGGATAAATACCTGATTTCCTTGGGTCTGGCAGAGTCTCTCATAAGTGTCCCTGGTCCCTAAATAATTAGAGGTGGGTCTCCTTAGCCCGTTTCCCCTGGTTGATGTGGGTGGACTAGTAACCAGCAGCTTCTCATATTTCTCAACATTCTGCAAAACTCTTCCATTCATTGGATCTGAGAAGAAACATGTGCAAACATAGTAGTCATACATTAGAGGACATGATTCTTAATTACAGCATCATGTTTAATATAATTGGCCAGTCAAGTTGTTCACAGAAATAATAAGTGTTTTCTTGAGACTCTTCATGCAATGCAGGCAGGGTTAAGGAAAGAGAACAAGTTAAATTAAGAATAATTACCATGATGTAGCAACTCCTGAGATAGGCTGAGGGCATAGGAGACGTTCCCTGTCTGGATCAATGAGAGAAGTTTAGGGCAGTGAGGTCATACAAGTATGCATTTCCTTTGAGCCTTTCTACCTACCTTGAAGTGAGAGAAGGCTAGGTGATCCAGAGCATCCTCCAGGGTCCCTTCATTCTCAGGGCTCCACTGGCCTCCCATTCTCCTAAAGAGACGCACCGACTCCTCCAGCCACTGCACTGAGTGGTAGTAGTCCTCCTGCTCGTAAGCCACCTGCAAACACCTTGGTTAGTTTTAATTACTGTTTTTTGATAGTTCATATGGAACTGGTCTCTGGTAGCCAGCTGGTCATCCCAAAGGTGTTAAAGTGTCAGCACACGCAGCAGTAGACTCTAACTTTACTGTCTTGGTCCATTTACATGCATGGTCACTAGTTGTTGCAGCTCTAGTTTCTACACAGTAATACTTTGTCAGTCATGCAACTTTTCTGCAGCATGTCAGTTCAAGAGATTACACCCGTCTGACCTCTCAAGCAAGTACATTTTGAGCTTTACTTGCTCTAAAACCCCTTTTGTGGCTCACTTGACTTGATTAAGTGGGTGCTGACTACGTGCCTGACAGCACCTACACAGAAACAGGGTGACACATCCTCAACCCCATCAGACAGCACACAGACAAATATTACGGTGCACCATTTAACCCCACAGACACAAAAACGACTCTATCAACCCTTGCATGGGTCTACACTCAGTTCACAACATAACACCCCATAATTTGGGAGTTGTTTGCCTTGAAAGAACCAATGAATTTTTAAAAATAGCTACTATTCAGTTAACAAACGTTCCTGGTTTTTAACAGCCATATAAAAAGTGGGCAGCTGTTTCACTTTGTACACCCTTGACTTAACAATCTGTTTTGAGACTGTCTGATATAAGTCAGTACAAGAGAAGGCAAGTTCTGCTCTTCTCTCCAAAAACTTCTGCTGCGTGAGATAATGTCTTTTCCACACAGGATGATGTTTCTCCCACACAGTGCCCAGCCCCAGCACATCACCAGTGGACATAAGCAGTGGAATATATTGTGGGGGAACCTTTTTTTCTTCATACTTGTATAATAGTATATTTATCTTCACATGAAATCGATTCCCAGGGAATAATGTGAAGAATCCCATTATTTTTTTTCCAGGCAGACTGTCTGGATTCTAACCACACAATGACTGACAGGTTTTGAAAAAAACAAACTTGCAGACCTCTGAAATAGGATGTTGATGAGGAAGGGAAATTTTCACAGCATCATCTTTTAAATGTCTGCCCATTTAATGACTTTAAAAGTGCCCAGGAAAAATGACAGACTTGATTTAACACAGGAAATACAAAGATGAAAAGTACACATTGAGAGAAAAGAAAATGGAAGTAAAAGTACTGCACTTAAACTAATAATATGTAATTTTTGCCACCAGAGCTTCCTCAAATAAATCATTGAATGGGATCGTTGGATTTGCTTTGGGAAACAGACGAAAAATTGGATGAAAACCTATCGGACTGACTCAGGCAAAAATGTTCACAGAGGGACCGTTGTATTTAAGTTTTATTCACATTATGTTTAGTCACACTTGCTGACTTCTTTCCTCACTCTCTGGCTGGTGTTTCCCTGGAAGTTAGCAAAAAGTGAAAATATTAAACACTCTGTTACTTACTATAATAATACAGATTACTCTGAGTCTGAACTTTGGAAAAATTTGGGATAATGTAAGTACACATCTCAACAAAATATAGGAAATCATATCTCATGCTTTCATATATTTTGTTATCTAAAAAGTGTAATATATTGCACGTTTACGTACCATTTTGAGGTACTCGTACTTAACTGTTATCACATTTTCATTTTATGATTACCCATAAATCTGATCCTTGTTTCTTCACTGCATTAATCAGCAGGTCAAGTTTAAACTAAAGAGAGATTTTCTCTTCAAACTTCCCTTTAAAATGTGTTTAAGGAATTTAACTGTTTAAGGCTCAAAGAGACAAAACTCCTCTATGTTTCACAAGAATGCAAAGATAAGAAAAAAGTTTAGGGAGTGAATACATATTTGTGTGGCAGAACTTCTCAGTCTTTTGAGTCTTTAAAGGGGCTCAACCTCCAGGTAACCTCAGGGCTAGACTACTAAACTCTATATAAAGTAGGTAAATCTAGCTCCACTTTAACTAGCCTCAATCAGCAAAATAGCGCTTTAATGCATAAGTTAAAAAAATATTAGGAAATTGATTTCACAACTGCATTTTCTGCAGAATGAGTACATTTATTTTTTGGTAAGTTTGAATGCAGGACTTTAATTTGTAAAATAGTATGTCTCAATTGTTATGTTGATATTTTTCTTTAAGTGAAGTAACTTTTTTCCCCAGAGGAAATACAATAAAAAGCAATAAGAGTAGATAGTAAAGGGAAATGATGGAGTGAGTACCTTTCCAACCAGAAAGCAGTCATCACCAGACAGTGGCATAGACACTGTGGGCAGGTAGATATCCATGGGTTTGCCATTGGTAACTCTCTGGAAACGACCTCTTACGAGGCTCTTGACTTGGAGAGCATACACATCCTGCAGCCTCATCAGCCCCTTTGCAGCCCCCTCAAGATCCTCCAGTTTGGGCAGATGTGCCTCTTCCGCCTCGTAACTGGACCTGAGAGCTGGACAGCAGAGGGCCAAAAGGTGAACTGGGGGGGTGGGGTGTTGACAGCAGTGAAGAGGCGGGTGTGTTGTTACTTATCACCACCAGATGTGTCTGTGAAGCCAGCAGTGAGCCAACCTTGTGTGTTCTCCTGCGCTTCGTTGCTGAAGACGACATTCAGCCACTCTGAGTGCAGACGTTTGATCAGGGTGAATGCCACCAGTGGGTTAGCCATCGCAGCCGCTGGGCCTTTGTAGAGTTCAGTGTGCAGGTCTGACACTTTGGCATAAAAGCTGTGGGAAAAAAAAAACATGATCTGTGTTTATGAAGTGAAAGAGACGAGGCCAAAAACTCACTTAGTCTCACATGCAGTGAGTGAGTCCTGAGAATCTCAAAGTGTTCCTGAAGGAAAAAAAAGAAAATGCTCTTCAGGGGAACAGTGAGATTTTTATTTAGTGAAGTATATTGGATTTAAACGCTAAACAATTTCAGCCTCCCAGGGGCTTTATTAAGGCGGAAATAGTAAAAAAGACTGTGTTAACCTACTTTCTGTGGGCAAAACGCTGGAAATAAACTTGAATGCATCACATAATGAAATTTATAAAATAAGCTCCACAGAAAGCAGCTTTACCAACAATAACTTCATATTGCTATGACTATCAAAAGAAATAAAAAATCCTGAACACTCAAGTCTAAGCTTTTATGATAATTAATCCTTGGTATGTGTTTTTGAAAATCAGATGAATAAAGCTGATGCATGACAGTGCTGATTTTCCAAACTCTTACCACAAAAAAGCCACCGCAAATAAGCTACTGTTTCAGATTTTTATAGCGAAAAAGCTCCTCCATAAAAATTGAGTCATTTCCACAGAGAAACTATTGAATCATGATCGAGACTTAGTGGGAGATGACTTGACTGGTTTTTGTTCCTCATCACTACACTAAGTCTTTTTCCAGCATAGCCTACCAAAGGTTTCTGGCTGGAAGAAAGTGCAGCTAATAAAACCTTATGATTTAGTGACTTGAGGTATTGTTGTTTTCTTGTGCACTGTGTTAATGTACGTGTTTGGACAGTGAAGTCAGGTATCTTAAACTGGAAATCTGAGATAGAAACTGACATGTTTTGAATAAGTATTTTTACATAAATTCATCCAAATGAGGTTTATTCGAAACCAGGATTCCCTGAGTCTGAAAATGTTACCATATTCCTGTTAAACATCCACATGTGCCCCATTCATCATGCCCTAAACCTTCCATTATTACTCAGTTTCTTTAAAGCAGCCACAGGATTTGGCATTTGATGATGTCATCGTATCATCAAATGTTGTTAAGAGAGATTTTAACTTCACAGCGGATTCCTCCTTTATTTCTCCACTGACTCAGGCTTTTGTGACCCGAAAACTCAGGGGAAAATTATTTCTAGGTACAGAATACTGTATATAAAATTAAAAATTATATATATACAAATATACTAAACATAATGTAAATCGAGTAGTCCTCATTTCTCTGACGAAATTTCCACCTTCGGCGTGTCATCGTGCGTGTCACTCACCGTTTGATGTCCTCCAATCTCTCTAACTCGTGGTCAATGTAAGTTTTCAAGTAATCGATCAGTTTCCGCTCAACACTGATCGCCTGCTTCACGTTCAGCAGCGACGTGTACATTTCACCTACAGACACCGGGATCACAGCTAAAGTCAGCAGACTCAGACTGAAGTAAACACGTGCAGGACACTTCATCTCCAGCACAGAAAGTACAACGTTTTCATTCCCTCTCTGGAGCGGCTTCAGTGGCTGAGCTCCCTTGTCTCCCACGGTCCTGCACTGAGGATCTTAAAGATCTTGAGACGTGCCTCTGAAGTCCACACGAGGATCTCCCTCATCTGCTCTGAGATCAGCTTGTAGCCCTCTGTTCCTGAGCCAGACCTGCTGCCTCAGTCCAGCCGGCGCAGTTGGTTTCTCGTTACAGCGTAAACCTGACAGGTTTATTTGCTCTTTAATAACGGGAATATATCAGACTTAATGGAGTTAGGGCCCCGCGCCAGTGTGTGGAGGCTGTTTCTGAAGAACAAGCTCGTTCAGATAGAGACAAAAAATGATGCAGATGGATTGCACACAATAAGACGATTACTCACAACTTTGTGATAACTTTTATTATCTTATGAATATTCTTATAAAGTTAGTGATTAGGGTAAATCATTAGCTCTGACAAGAAAGTTGTATTATAGGTTTTGAGTTCGAAGCTACTGCGACATCTGCAGGTGAATAACCTGTATAACAGCCACACTGCACTTCTGAGGCTGTAGAGCCACAACAAAGACATTTTAGTATTTCAGCGACTTAATTGGGGTGAATATTAATAAATATATATATAATGATGGAACAAACCGAATTTAGTTTGACCAGAGATAGTGTGTTCATATACATCAAACAACAGAATTTAACTAAATTAAAATAATGGCACTACATTTAATGGATGCAGAACTTTGTTTTTAGAGAGGCCCTACAATTGTAAATTATAATAATAATTATTATTAGTTGGCACAGCTAATTTTGATAATCAAGCAGTAATAATCATTATTATTACAATAATTATTATTACAGTTGGTATTAGGATGTGATGTGCTGTAAACTGTAAAACTGCAGTAAAAAAGGAATTTACAAGTAACCCATCTAATTTTTTTCCACACATTTTTGCCTTAATCATTAAATAATCAACCTAATATAGGAAATAAATAAAAACACAATGAAATATATAAAATTTGTGGTCTGTAGATATCTGCTCAGCAAAACTCTTTTATAAAATTCCCTCTATTCCTTCAATACTTTAATGACTCATATTGACACGCAGCATTTTTCAAGGACTCATCCCACCCTGGACATCACCTGTTTGAACTGCTGCACTCTGGAAGGCATTACAGGGCCGTAAAATGGCAGACAAATTGACTGAAAACGTTTTTTTATTCAAGAACCATTACTGCACTCAGTACGAATATTAGAATGGATGAATTCATTGTAAATTGTTGTTGAAAGATAAGATTTATTCTATTCTTATTGCATAAGAATGTCGAAAATATGATGAAAAGTCAGTTGAACAATTTTTTTCATGCCATATTTTCCTAGTGCATCTTAGTATGTAACAGGATTTTCAACTGATATTGCTAGTCTGACAAGGAAGGTTGGATATGCAAATAAAAAAGGCATGCAGCTTCTTATGTGCAGCAGTGTCAGTGTTTGCTTCAGGTCTGATGGTGCTGACTCTGAAACGCCACTAAAAAGGGATTGAACAGCTTTGTGCAAATACAACACAAAGTAAAAGTAATACCACTTTTAGTTTTGAAGACCAGCATCCCCTGTAAGCATTCATTCAGCTTAACAAAGACACTTTATTGTTAATATTACAGCCACCGGAAAGAAAGAAAACTATTTGTTAATTAAATACAAGACTTTTTAATACCATTGAATTTTTCTAAAACTAGCTCTGTCAAAACTCTAATCACCCAGTTCAAGAAGCAGGCAAGTTGTCCTGCAGCTTGCTGTTGATATGGGATTTGACTTTGTAGGAGCAGCAGAGCGATGTTTTCCTGGAGTAGGCCCTGATACTCTGATCCCTAAAGCCATATATGAGCGGACTGAGAAAGCGTGGAAGTATAATGAAACAGAAGAAATTAAAATAAGAGATGTCTGATGAACTCCAGTTGGCATTCAGCACTCTGAGCCTCTCAGTGATGGGCTTAGTGAAGGCCAACATGCACAGCAACAGCTGGAAGCCATGCAGCAGCACAGTGTGCAGGGCTTTGCTCGCTGATGCTTTATCTTGTCTCATCTCTCTGGTTTTCAGCAGGATTTTTACATATGTAAAGAGGATGATAATAGCCACAAATGCAAAGAGGAAAATACATTTAACTACACTGAACAATGTCTGAATTGGAGATGAGTGAACAACGGCAGGTTTGCAAAGTACAGGGGTAGACAACATATCCACATTTGGATGTTGTTTCCTCATGGACTGTTCAATAATAGTGATGATACTGCTGATGAGCTGCAGGGACAAAATAATGATCCAGATGCGGTGTGAGCGCCAGGCAACCGGGCGCTGCAGGGGATAGAAAATGGCAACATAACGTTCCAGTGACATGGTGGCTAGGATTAACGGTGTGTTTATGAAGGTGGCAGAGCCAATAAACAACATGGGAATACAGTAAACAAGAGCAAATTTCACCTGACCCATAACAAAGAGGAATAGCAGTACAGAGGAAAAAAGCTGCAAGGTGTCATTCATAATCATGTAGGCAAAAAGGATATAACGTGTTGTGTCCAGGAACTGTCTTTGAGATACAAATATGTGCAGCATGACAACAATGTAGTAGAGGAAGATACAGAAGAAGGGCATAACTACACACACTTTGACGATCAAAGACAGATTGTTATGAGAAGTAAGGTTGCCTGATAATTCAGTCAGATTCTGCATTTTGCAGCCAGAAGCAAACCTGTTAAAGAAAAAATAAGTTGCAGGTTCATAAACAATAAAATCAAGACAAAATATCTAAATTAATGCACACAACTTTCTTCTTTAAAGCAGACCTCCTGTATTGTAACCAAGTGCTAAAGCAACATTCAGTTTAAAGTGGCATTGTTCTCACCTATGTCTTCAGCAAGTCTATGAGTTGACTTAGCTTAATGTATCTATTCTTCTTATCATCCGGTGCATCTTCAGTGAACAGCTTCTCTGGATGTGCTTGTTTATTTGTTCCTTATTTATAGGGTTTGATCTCGTCTAGATTTGTTGCCTCATTTCTCGAGAGGTTCGGCAATCTCTCTTTCTGTCATTGTAGCCAGCTTCAGCATTTTATATAATATTTAATATATTTTATATAAATATTAATCATTGTTATAAAAGGTTTGGTGTCAGTAAGAACAACTACACAGGGAAAGTAGGTACCGTTGTACATTTATTCAAGGCCTTAGTGTATAGTACTGTTTTATATTTGGTAAATGTACAAGTAATTTTTTTTGCTATTTATGCTCATGATAGTTGATACAAAGCCCACTCCATTGTATTTCAGATTACATTTCAAACATTTGTTGGGTTAATAAAATATCAATGTTTTTGTTTTTTGTTGCTGTACAAAAACTTTACCATACTTTCTTAACTCTTAGCACTCTTGAAGCATCATAGGAGGCTTGCAGCATCACACTCATTTTTATTATATTTTCCCTTACTAGGCTATGTGTTTCTGTCACCATTGTTAAGTAAGAATCCCAGGTTTGAGACTTGTAATACACTTTTTACTCATTTTGACAAGCATCAAGCACTATAAGTCTGAACTCTGATTTGTGCATTGAAATATCAGTGTACTGTTCTGCAATAAGGTCTTGAAAGAGACACTCACATTATACGTTGTGATATTCAGCTTTTAAATATCTGCAACTTAGAGTACTTACAGAGGTTTACATGAGGCCAAAAGTGTTGACTTACCTGCAGCCAAATCACATCGGTTAATCATAAATCCTGCAGTGTCTGTGCAAAGAAGGCCAGGCTTCACGTACGATACCTTAAATTTACCCACTCACTTGAGTACTCTTCGTTGATGCTGGTGGGACAAAAATTCGGTCACAGCCTGGTTTATGTTTAACAGCAGTAGGTCTATAAAGCTAAAGTGCTGCCAATGCATTGGTGAACAAAATGGTCATGACTGCCTTTTATAGGGCGACGGAGGGCATTAGAGGTCTAATCGATTCATGTTAATTCTAGTTCAAAGATTAGATTTAGCTGTTTTATTACATAAGATTGTGTAATAGTTGGCATTTTTTTTGGTAAGAATGAAAATATAATGGAAAATCAGTGGAACTAACAATTTTCATACTACATTTTCTCAGTGTTTCTCTGCATGCGCCTAGAATTTCAAATGATATTGCTAGTCTGTCACACAGCCTGAAGGCTGGATAAGCAAATAAAAAAGGTTTCCATTCAGTTTAGTTTAGCTGAAAGAAAATTGACACTTATTTCATTATGAGAGAATAAGCTTCTTATGTGTATCAATGCCAGTGTTTGCTTCGGGTCTGATGGTGCTGGTTTTGTTCTGTTATGTAGTCTACAAACAACAATATTTTAAATCAGAAATTATTACCAATAATTAAATAAAAAAGTATTCAAATATAACATGGACAAATTAATGCAATCTTAGAATTTCCTCTTTAAGGGTAAGAAATACTATTCTGGTGCACCAGATGCTTGTCACATGAAACCATCTGGGGAGTTGGCTGCAGTGCCTTTATGGTGGAAGCCTCTTATGTAATCCTGGTATGGTACCGTACAATACATGCAGCATGCAACATGAAAATCTACAAAAACAAAGTTATGATTTACTTATAGTTTTATGGAAATAGATTAACTCCAGCAAAGACTTGACAGCCACGCAAGTGGCTGCAAAAAGTCCCCCTTTTTTGTGCTGAGCATGTCACTTAACTGAGCCTTTTCCAGCTGGAAGAGGAGCTCTAAGATTGATTTCTGGCAGTGTGGTGGTTCTGCTGAGTGGACACTTTTAGGTAAAGCTAGGTCAGTTGTTCCAGTTCTATCTTGTACCATGCAGTTTGTGAGCTGGTATGCAATTTGTTTTGGCGTGTACTTCAGTGTTAATAACTCAAGCTTAGATGCAGTTTGACTGTGGAGGTTAGTGAACTGCGGATGCTGCTGTCAATAAACTGAGGCGTACTTAGAGATGAGTCCACCTCTGCTAGATTAACAAAAGAAGTCCTGTGGCTAAATAAATTAAATTAAATGACTAGATTAAAGAACCAATTGTGCTAATTTGTTGCATATATTTGTACCCGGTGTCATTGTTGCTGTACTATAGATCATTGGTGACTGCTGATTTCAGCAAGATTTTTTGTTTGGTATG
>JAPZDW010000023.1:18151871-18164086 GCA_029814725.1 Acanthurus nigricauda
GGAGAAAAACATCTGTGTGTGTGCCTGTGTGTGTGTGTAAATATGTGCATTTATTAGAGTGTAGAGTGAGAAGATCCATGATGCCAAAGCCCCAGTAGATGTTTATACTTAGAGCTGAAAATACAGCTTGGCTGACCGATTGAGACAGAGCAGAGTGTCATGCTGCAACATAGCATGTGTTTGACATGTGTGTAACAACACAATCACAGCAAGCATCTGCCACACAGAATCTGACCTATTTTGTGTTAAACAGACACATGATATGCAGTTCAAACAGAACACTGTGTGCATCCTTCTCCCTTGTCTTTCCTCACCTGTTTACCTCTCTTCCCAGGCCGTCCAGTAGGCCCTCTCTTTCCTGGCACTCCTTGCTCTCCCTTTGGTCCCTGCTCACCCTGGGAAAGGAGTCAAGGCCGAATTAATTTAAATCATAATCTTCGCTGTACTCATTATTGGATCATTCTTACCTTCTGCCCAAGCATCCCAGGCAAACCAATGGAACCCTAAATAGAGACAAAATGAGCACTTGATGTGAGAAAAGTCTTTAACTCAGCAGAGCAAGCACTTGTAAAATCTTTAATGTTCATTTAATCTGAGTCTAAGATAGAGGGCTCAAGGGAGCTTGAAATGTGGAGACCTGAAAAAAGTTCCTCAGTCATGAAACCCCCTTTGGATTCAAACCAATCATTACCTAATCACATTATTAAATCCATCACAACGCAGCATGAGCTAATGCTCATAGTCAAAGCCAAGCATATATGGGCTGTGAAGAGTAACCCTTTGCAAGAAGTATTTTTGGAAAGATGGAAGAATCTGCAATTAAAGAAAATTTCTTTTCTCCACCTACCTTATCACCTTTTGGTCCTGCTGCTCCAGAGTCACCACGAGCGCCCTTTTAAAAAAGAGAGAAACATGAAACATTACAGGATGATGTGATAGTTTTGTAAACAAACACATTAAAAGTGACTCTGGACTTACCTTCTCTCCTTTATAACCAGGCAAACCCTGAAAAATATACGCAAGTAATATAACAGCAGACTCACTAAAATAGAGTGTTTGTCAAAAAAAGGCTAAATGTTTTTTCTCCTCTAACAAATAAAAATTCTGTGTAATGGTGTTAACTTGTGATTTACTTTTGTCCCTGGTGGTCCCCTCAGTCCTGGTAGGCCCATGAGTCCTGGATCCCCTTTCTCACCCTGAAAAAAAAAAACATATGTGATGGTTCATACTGTATCTCTGTACACTTTCTGTACACTTTCTGTAAAACCTGTGTTGAGCCCACTGTGATGACAAATGTGTTCATCACTTCAAAACTGGAGTGGTGCCAGTAGACTTACCTTTGGTCCCTCTGGACCAGGCCATCCTGGTAGCCCCTGTTTCCCCGGGAGGCCAGGAGCCCCTGTGCGACCCTACAGCAACACAAACATCAGTGCTGCTTTCTAATCATGATCGGCACGAACAAACCAGTGAGCAAACTTGAGAACATTTATACGATCAATGGCACTTTTTTGAAGGATAACTCCTAAAGAACGGTTTTAAAAGAAATTTGGGGAACTGTTGGGAGTTATCAGTAAGTAAACTGTCCTCCAACTTTAATAAAAAGGCTGACAAAAGTTAAATTATCTCAGGAAATGTTGTCCCATTTATTTGGAAAGGGTGAAATCATAAGCACCAAAATCCCCTCCCCACACTTCAACACTGATCGAAGTGTATGTCATCAATTATTTACACTTCGTTTGTGAGAGGTGCTGTGTATTTGAAATCACTGAAACTCTTGAGATGAAAGCAAACAGAGTTATATCCCAAAATGTCAAGCTGTTCCCTTACATTTGTACTTATATTTGCTTTTGTACTTTGTGATATCTTAATATGCTGATAATCTGCAACTTTTAATATTTGTTAAGGTGCTTCTTTCATGACCTTGTTTTTCCTGAGGGGCTACTGATTGTCTCAAAGAAAAGATGAGTTTTATGAGGTTTAGAAACAAGTAAGCAAGTAAAACTGACCTCCTTTGATTTCCCATTTGGACATGACAGAGGATAAAACCTAGCATGCAAAGCTTTAATAAAGCCGCAGAGATTTGCAAGTTAGTGTATGGAAATAAAGGCTTAATTGATCTTTCTCTATTGTGAGTTCCCTGTAAACAGAAGAACTAAATATATTACACAACAGCCTTACATCTTGGTGACACCTGGACAAGTGTCCCAAAGCTGCTGCTGTGATAGCAGTGTGCTCTCATTTAGCTGCCTGTCATTAAAACAGCAGCCTGTAGAGACACTGTGGACCTATGGCTGTGTGAAGTGATTTATCATATGGAGCAAAAGCACTTAGGGAGATTAAAGTGCAGATGTGAAGTGCTGGAGAGCCTTGATCAGCAAGACTGGAGTCCAGTACTGGGGCCAATGGAGCCAGGCCAAGGAAAGGAGGAGGGAGCGAGAGAGAGAGAGAGAGAAGGAAAATGCAGAGGAAAAGGAAAGAAGTAGGGAATGATGGAGAGGCGAGGTGCAGGAGGACGATGGGAGACATCCAGGGATCAGATCAAACTTTGCTACATGGTTAGCGTGGCTACTGAGTCTAATGTAGCATGACCCATTTAGCAGCTGCAGAGGATATTCTGAGCACATCAATAGACAAATTACATCACAGAGATTGAGGATGCATTGAGGGGGCAACAAAGGCAGGGAGGAAAGGGAAGGAGAGATCCAGATCCTATTATTCCAAGGACATGCTAGATGGAGCAGAGAGAGATTAGTGGGAGAATGAGACATGCAGGAGGGGATGAGCGGCTCACCTTTGACCCTGGTCGTCCAATTTCTCCCTGAAGGAGGACAAATGAGGGGAGAGGAGATGTAGCACTCATTAGAGCAGAGAGGCGCACAAGGACACATGCACAAATACTCCTGCAGCAAAATACATTACAGACGTATGTCAAGACCTATAAAAATAAAAAAACACAAACATACTAACCTTCTCCCCTTTTGGCCCTCTTATGCCGGGTAATCCACTGTGACCCTGAAATATGACACAGAATTCATATCCAGCTCACATACTCTGATAGAGCAGGTACATTTGTAGAAAAATCGATCCTAAAAAGGTCATTTTGTTTAATATGCGGGCTCAATAAACATTATATCCAAGGATGGTTACAGAAGGTTGATTGCACTGCTCGATGGACGCATTTTGATTAAATCAGACTAAAAAGTGGTGCAACCACCAATGTGATGGTTCAACATCATACAAAGTTTTGAAAAGGGCCTTACCTCTGGGCCCCGGGGTCCTGGAGGTCCTGGAGGTCCAGGTGAACACCCAGGTGTTACAGGTTTTTGTTTTCCCTGTTCCCCTCCTCCAAAAACACTGGGCTCTAAGATGCTGATACCATCCTTCCATCAAACATGCAGAAAATCAATGAGCATACATTTGTATAGAAATAAGGTGTATTCATGCGGGCAGGTGTGTGCTGATGTGAGTGTGTTTGCGTACACCTACGGGGCTGCCCCGCTTCCACAGCTGGGGGGGTGGAGGGAACAGGGGAGGTGGAGGTGGGGACATGAGGCAACAGGGATCAAACCTCAGCGGCTCGTCCAGCATCTTGAGAGCTGAGCGAGAGACAGACAGCATGAAGCATCAGCAGTCTGCCACGATGTGATGCATCATTATCATGCAACATATGTTCCTCTGTTATGTAACAGTCTGTCTTAAACTGTGGTGGTTTGAGTATTTAAAATCTGTACTCAAGAAACAGTAAAATAACTCCTGAAAAAATTGCTCAAATTAAAGTAAAAAAAAACACTTAATGAATTCATCGAAATGCAAGTTACTGTCCATTTAGATAATATTCTATTATTAAATATCACTTATTCCACATTTTTAATTTGAAAGCCCAACAAACCAGTGTGATGCCTTCATCTACAGTTGGTGCGACCTGCAGTACTTCAGTGTGTTTAAAGAGGTTAGAGAAGAATAACTTAAAGCAGAGATCCGATTCAGGAGGCACAACATAACCTCTGTTGTGTGTGTGCAGCCAGATGTGGACAGATCTGCTCCACATGAGGGAATTGAGTATCTACTGCTGCCAAGTTGCAGCTACCACAAAGAAAAAGAAGACCTACCTGTAGATTGACCAACTCACCTGAGTGGGATGAGAGGATGCCGTCCATAGAAGAGCGATGGGATAAGACCCATGCAGGACACAGAAGAATGTGGAAGGACACTGCAATCTTGACCAAGTCCATCTCACTAGTTTTCTTCCCTTGCAGCACAAAACACAAGCTGTCAAACACACACTCTCGATTTCTGCTGCCTGAGCTTAATGCAGTTACTGGCAGCTGTCACTTTCCCTTGAGCTTTTTCCTCTAGAGGATCAGTCCCTTAACCTCAGCCTCTCTCTCTCTCCCTCTCTGTCTCTCTCTCACTCTGTCTCTCTCTCTCTCTGTCTGTCTCTCTGTCTCTCTCTCTCTCTCTCTGTCTCTCTCTCTCTCCTCATAGCATATTAAACTTGTTGCAGATCCACACTGCAGCAGATGCAGCCACCACTTTAATTCCAGCCCCCTCAGCCTCGTGCCAGAATTAGACCCTAAGGGAGCTGCCAATCAGGCTTATTATGACTTATTATGACACTTTATGACAGATGTCAACAACAGTAGCGATGACTGTCGCAGGTTCATTCACACAAATCTTTCCATCATGCACATATTACATCTAGTTAGTGCAGTTAAATGATGAAGGAAGATGTGTGAAGTCCTACAAAATGATGATCCCGTGTTGCACCACGTGTGTTTTTTAGAAAAAAAATGCTGCACAGGATTCAATTATTATATTCCACATCTTCAGCAATATGACTCAACATATTCCCCTCTATTTCATTAATTAAACATGCAGCATGCATTAATGTCTTCATGATGCAGGAGCGTCAAGCAATGGCATCTTGCTTTCTGTCTTTTAATGCAAAAGATCCCGCTTACCTTCCACTTGAAATTGCGCTGCACTTGTACCGCGCTGTCTGGCGCTCCTCAAGCTTTAAATGAAATGTGCGGTGTGCAGTCCCACAGACTGTGGCTCCTCTGACATTTGGCGTGCAGCAGCCAATCTGGACCGCTAATAAATCTGATCCACTTATCGACCCGTTTCTTCCCCTCCGCCGGTCAATAACATCACAAATGAGGAGGGAGGACCTTTTCTCTCCCGGCGCTAAAATGCACAGCAGAGGCCACTGAGTGGAGCCAACGCAGCCGCGGCAGCGCAGTCCCGGCGGGTCGGTGTCAGAGGCTCGTTAACTGTTGTAACAGCTGGATCGACTTCAGTACAGCTGGCTGAAAAACTGAGGTGGCACTGGTGTTTTAAGTCAGCATGCTTACACTCGATTTGGCACGTTTTTGTGCCCACTGTGGCGTTGATGGTCTCTTCAGCAAATAAATGGCGCCATCTGCTGGACATTTTAGTGCATAGAAAACGTCAATTCAATGTTCTATGTTATTACATAACTTCACTATCTGTTATGGAGGTATTTAGACATATTTATGTCTTATGAAAATATAAAATCTCTCATGCAAATAAAGGCTAGATGACTATATGTCTTAGCACTAAAGTATATTTAAATTCCAATATATCTTTAACACCTATTACTTTGTGTTTTGCTATGTAATGTGTGTTCATGGAGCTACAATTATTTTTTCCCAATAATGTACTTATCTATTGATGTTGGTCCTCCTTTATCCAACTGTTTCAATGCAAAGTGGTCCAGGAAGGGAGATTGATTTGTTAAAAGGGCAGCACTTTCACCTGGGGATTTATGGCTCTTTGAGGATATAAATAAACCACCAGCGGGTATAAAGGCAGGGGGTATAGTGTGGTGACACATCATGGGTCATGCTTTAATCACACTGAAGCTGAGCTGTTGTGCAGAGGAAAGGGGTTAAATTTTGCAAGAGATGGAGGCTCCCCAGGGAGTCCTCGTCCCCTGATGAGGACACTAATGCAAGCTACGAAGGCTTCACTGCAGAATGAAATGAGCTGCTCAACATGAGGGAATCACATTGAAGTGAGCACTTTTGCTTATCTTCAGTGAAAAATATGATGTTGGCCTGAAACTGCTGAGTGAGCGTTTTTATCAGTTCAAGCTACAGAGCATGATAATAACACTGTGCTGCACACAACGCAGGATTCCTGAACGTGTAAAAGCTGTAATTATCTCAAAGAAAAGAACAATGCAAGTGAACATTTCATTAACACTTGGTTTTGGGACAGAGTACTCACAGCATGCATGTTTTTCAACTCGAGAGAATTCACATGTTCACATTCTCAAAAGCAGAAATCAGTAGAGCACTTTAGTCCCATGTGTCTGTTTGTCCTTCAGTGAATGATCTCCTGGAGTTAACATTAACTTTCACATTTACTTCCTCAACTTTCATCAAAGTCTAAAAAAAAAACTTCGGTAACATTGGTTACACATTGACTGCTCAATATGTACCTCAACATTCTTAAGTACAAAAATTACTGATTACAATCATCATATTGGTTTTGCATTCATTTATTTATGTAGCTATTTCTGTAGAATCAGACCTGGTTGCTGGTACAAAAATGTGAGCTTTTTTTCTTCTCTTGGCTCTTTATTTTCTTGAACTCTCCTCAACAATAAATGAGCTAACTACACTGACCGACATATTAGCCTAAAAAATGTATATATTTGTATGTTTTTTATTACAGACCATGCAAACCTGCAAACCTGCATGGAACATATTGTGACTCATCGATTGAATCAGCTAAAGGAGTCTGCCAGTGCAAATGTGTTAAGTGTAAGCAGCATTTATACTAGCTTACACATCAGTTAGAGTGACTTTAGTTTCAACTCCCCACAACACCCAAAAGCATGTGTCAAAAAAAGTTAGAAGTTCAGGATTTTCTTTAGCAAGACAGTAAACCTCTGTCTGTTCAGTTACTGATATGAAGAATGTGAACGTGCTTAAATAGTAAACTGCTATGTGTACACTTAATGATTTCTTTAACAGTACATTACGGTTTTTTGTGCATGGGATGTCAGTTTGCCCAAGTATACACTAGAAGCAAGGGGAATCCCTATGAATCCAAATAAAACCTGACTTTTATTTAATTCTCTTTAATGGAGAAAAAGAGAGTGCATAGAAGTCAGCAGGCCTGTTTTATGATAAGATAAAATAAGACACTTACTGATCCCCAGTGGGATTATTTGTTTGTTTGTCACAGCAGTATAAGGGCAGCAAAAGTTTCAAGATAGAGAGAGTAATTGGATTACATTATTGGTGATCTAAATGACCAAAATAAAATAAAAACTACATAAGATCATAAATCCCCATGTAAATATTGAATAGTTAATTACTTCCACAATTTGTTATATCCATGGACTGATGGATCCTCTAGGGAGGTTTTTACTGACCCTCGCAAGCTTTTTTCTCTCACTTTTTGTTAATTGTCAAAACATTTTATTATAATTTGGTAATTCATTGGCGGGAACTTGATTGAGCACATTTTTATTATCAAGCAGTTAATGTTATGCTTGAGTGCTGCAAACAGTATTACTCAACGAATGTCCAACTGACCAAATTACCAAGAACTAATTTCCACATGATGAATCTGGAGCCTTTGTGACCCCCTGAGGTTTTGAGGGCTTTGGAGCAGCTGCTCACTTTGTCCAGTTGCAATCCAGTTTTGGTTGTATTCAAAAGCAAAAGTCTTCTCATATGTTTCAAAGAACTCTTCTAATTGATGGTTTATAGTTAATGTTAAAATAATAATACTACAGCCTACCCCTGTTATTGTAGCCAGTAACTAGTAACAATATAACCGCTGCTTGTTAAAGAATATGTCTAAGAAGATAAATGTGTAATTTACTTGAAGACCTCCATGTTAAATGCTAACAAACTTAACTAAATGCTCCTTCTGAAATAGAATTCTGATGGAAATTCTGTATATTTTTGCCCCATGACATCCATTTGACAACTCTAGTTACTTTTTGGAGTAAGATTTTATATGCAAAGCATATAATGAAGTTTTTTATTCTTCTTATTATTATTAATTGTGTAAAATGGTCAAAATTAGCCTCACATCTACCAGCTTCACAGTAAATTAGTGGGCCTGCTTACCTAGACATAAATGTATTATCAATAATAATCTGATGCTTTGCTATGAAATAGTATAGCACTTACAGGGATCACTTTTGGGAATGGATACTTTTTTGACACTTTAAGTATATTTTGCTTGTAAAGCGTAACTGAAACAGTATTTCGCAGTATGGAGTTGCTACTTTGTAAGTGCATACTTATATAGTCTGAATAATGTTATGTACTACAAGTTATACCACTGCATATTGAAAGACCTAATTCAGACTTCAGCACTGTCCGTTATAACTTTCTGTTTGTTTTGTTTTTGTATTGAATCAGAGGGGATTTATTTGGCTTTGCTGTAAATTAATACAATCAAGCAACCTCAAACAGCTCTTTACATTACTTGCCTAACGGCGCATCGCATTTCAGAAGTTCCCGGTATGGAACAAATCAAATGAAATGGGGATGATTGGGACCATTTGCGTGCGTAGGCTGCGTGTGTTTCTGTTTGTTGTCCCGCAGAAGTGGTACAGCCCACGCGCACCGGTCGCTATGGTGAGCAGATCCCCAGGAGCGCGAGCTAAGCAGAGAGAGCAGGGACGAGCGAGGAGTGAGGAGGACCGAGCCGAGAGTGCGACTGCGAAAGCGCACAAACACGCAGGAATCATGGAAAAAAGGTCACCGCTAAAGAGGATTTTCCCATCGGACGGACTGCGACTTTTCACAGCATTTCTCACCCTGTACGGAATTACCTGTGAGTTATCCGTTCCTTTGTCATTTCTGACATTGCTACTTTTGAGGCTACTGAAGAAGTTACAGCGGAGCTGCTCGCAGTCTCAACCGTTAGTTACCGTCACAAAACGCCAGAACCGGCTAACGTTGGTGGTGCTCGTTGTGTTGAAATGGGCTGTGGTCGGGTCCAAGGGAAGTAGCTTTATTTAAGCTAACGGTTCGTACCTTTGCACAGTTATCTTAGCATTAACGTTAAGTCGGTATGAGAAATGCTGCTGGCGTCAGTTCATTGTTAGCTAAACCTCGTTTGTCTTTACCATTTGAATAGAACTTCGTTATGTTACTAACAATAGTTTATAACGTTTTGCCACATGATGTAAGTACTAATTAACGTACACACAAGCTAACACAATTAGATGTTTAGTTCAAGCGGCTCTCCTTGGTTAGAAGATAACTTTAGGCTCAGCACTGATTTAGAGGTAATTACGCACACATTTTCCAGCTAACGTTAACGTTACTTCCAGGATGTCACATCATGACTTCGCACACATTTACTCAGGGAATGTGGGGCAAATACCGGTTGGTCTCTCTCCCTCTTAAAATGCCAGAAACGTGGAGGACTAGCAGTGATTCGTGGTGCATCAAAATAGAAACGAAATGGGGTATATTGGGTGTAATTTATAGAAACCAAAGAGGAGCTCCTTTGTAAAAAAAGTTTGCCAAGTGGTTTGATACAGATGGGGGATCAACGTTATGTGATACAGAAGGGGAGAGGCAGAGCAGACTTCACCGCTTTGGGCGTGAGGGGTGGCTGGGGAAATGAAGACATATTTTAAGGGAGGCACTGCAGTCGCAGAGTCTGTGGAAGTATTGACCTGTATTTGGGCTGCATGCCAGCCAGAGCACCTTCCACTCACTATACGTCCTGAGTGGTGCAGCTGGACAGCTTTGCTCTATCCCAGTCATGAGCTGGGATTACAATACGTGACAGGCCTGCTACGACAAAAAGGAGACTGATGGATACTAAAGTAAATACTGCCCTGGAATGCACCATGTGTATTTTCCCTAATCCCAGGGCAATAAAACCGTCTTAGATATATATCATTGGTAGAAGTTTCAGTTCCATTCCTGCATTGCTTACTGTAATGAGTGATATAGTCCTAAGTATTGCAGTCACAAAAATAAGTTTTAAAGCTGACATTGACTGTATTGGCTGGTGTACTTGGGATGGGGCTCAAAGCAAAGATTATACTATTATTATATTATTGATTAATCTGAAGATTGTTTTTCTCACTTCATCACCTAATGTTAAGAAAAAATAGTCCATCCAAGTTTTCCACAACCAAAGAAACCTCTTCCAATGTCATGCTTTGTTTGACCAACAGTCCAGAACCTGAGGTATTTTTTTTTTAAATTTACCCATTTGTTTTCTGTTTTGAGTGACTAATCAGTCAGTTGTTCACTGTAGCTCTTGACACTTTAAAATATTCAATGTTATTTGCGCAAATACTTATGTTTTTACAAAATCATATTAATAAATACAGCCAGTCATTTTTTCAAGCATTGCTGAATATTTTGAGTGAATTTTGACAAAGACATGCACACAAATGTATAGTTTACAGTTTAATAGAACTTTTTGCACATGATTGGAAATCTGTATGTTATGTATTAGCTTACACTTTTTCAGATGGTGATGTGCATTTAGTGAATTGGCAGATATTTTGGCCTGACAGATTCATTGGTTGAGATCTAGTAAGTATCGTCTCTAAAGCTGTCACAAGTGTTTTTTTCTGTCTGTAGCCACAAACCACTGGTCATAAATCAACCCAGGGAACTGATAAACAACAAACTGCTGCAAACTAAGCTGATTAACCCCAAACATATGCCATTTGGTTCCATTTGTATGCAGGTTTTTAGTCAAACTAGTCACCTTGACAGGAATTTAGCTGATAATTAACACAGAGGACAAGCTAGCCAGTCAAGGGTTAGTTTTAGTGTTGTGTGTGATGCTGAGGTTTTTGACTCTCACTAACATATGGTTGGAGTCCATGTGGCCTCGGCATGCTGTTGTGTGCTAAGTAGAGCAAAAATGCAGGAGGACTTTTGTGACAAAAACAGTGTTGATGCCAATTTCCTTTACTGTGTCATTTTCATTTTCTCTGTAGTATAGATGGGCTTGTGAGGAGGGGATTCATACAAGGCGTGGTTACAGGCTGTGAGGTCTGTAATTGAAGACCATAGTTTTGAGGTTTCTTCTCTTGGGGCTACATGATCCATAATCTAAATAAATAATGTAGTAATGGAGCAACCTAAATTACAGACTTAAAACAGAAATAGATTTGAAAAAGGAGTGCACGAACTGAGATGATTTGGTCATTATAAAGCCTGATGTGCTTCGGTGGTTATTAATTGACTAGAAATGTAAAAAGTAGATGTGCTATGTAAGATAATGAAATGAGAAACATAGTTATAAACCATCCTTCCTGGCTTATCTTGGAAATTCCATTGTTTTATCAAGCTAAGAAATCTTCTTTCACCATGATTTTCGCCTGTCTACTTGATATTTTTTCTGCTTGTCTTCTCAAAACAATGACTGGTTAATCTTAAGCATGACTTTATGGACAACCTGTAATCCATTAGCTAACTAAATGTGTATGCTGATGCCAATATTTTACAAATGTCTGGTGTTAATTATCTACAATAGTTAATTAGTATTGGAATTATATGCAAGAAAGAGCTTAAAAATAAGTTTAAAAATTTGGATGCATGCCTATCCAACTGTATCATTCATTTGATCCTCTCATTTGATCACAAGCAGCTGTGAAGCAGCAGACTGAAAATTTCTAATCACATTAAATACACACAGTGTTTTCTTTTTGAATGATAGCCATCAGCAGATGAGTTGGCTGCTGTGTTGTGGAATATGTAGGCTGTGTGTGGGGTTCAGGAAGCAGGCTGTGGTCACCAGCTTCTGTTGACTCCACCCTTTGCTTCCTTTTTCCCGACAGATGTGACTGACTGTCAGAGGCTTTGTATGGCAGGCTGCTCCCTGGTGGGCCATTATTAAATTCAGAACTGTAACAACCACTTTTAGCTTATCCTTGGACTTGATTACTCTCAGCCCACTGTTTTTGCAAGTACATTTGGGACTGCTTGCACTAACCTGTCCCAACAAGATTTACCCTGACTAAATATACTGTATATAATACTTTGCAATAGAGACTAGGAGAAGGCAACAATTTCATCTTGGGGAAAGTTACTCACACCACACATATACTTATGTGTGGTGTGAGTAACTTGTGTTCCACTATCTCTTCTGTTTACTTTGTGTTAAGCAGCCATTTTCATTACATATTAGTATATTGCACACACTGGCCTAGGCTTAGAAGTTCAGTGTGTAATAATTAT
>JAPZDW010000023.1:18325255-18336250 GCA_029814725.1 Acanthurus nigricauda
TAATATGATGTAAAAACAAACACTCCCCAATACCCCATGCAGTTAGCTAGCCTTACAGGGAACAGAGCTAACCAACAGCTATGGTAACAGGTTGTTTTTGAAATATCCATAGCATTGACAGAGCATCAGCGGCAAAACAAGAAACCACTTTCTCCATCAAACCTGATTCAGTGTCAGATTGTAAGATGTGTTTTGTACCATGTTAGACCCGCTCTCTTGTGTTGCATTCACTTGCAATCATGAGACAGAGTGACAGAGACATCATTCACCCTGTTGTGAGTTGTATACCATTGAAATGATTCTTAAGCTGTTAATTTCAGGCAAATTAGTTTATTCAGCTGTCGCTTAAACTTTTATAAGGAATACATTTTTACAAAACTACTTTGTTGCCTTCATGAAAATCTGCATAACTCATTAAAACTTTGCACGTATGTCACTATACAGCAGCGTGCTCAATCCATTTTACAGCATCTAGTTAATTTACCTTACCCCTCATTCTCCATCATGATCAACACAGTGTAATAACATAATCTTCCCTGTCAACCTGGCAGCAAGAGCTTTCATGTGAGCAACGCCATGGAAGTGCTTCAGCTGGAGGCCAGTCTAGCAGTGGGACGCACAGACATGAGCTGCACATACCGGCTGCCCCCCCACCTTGCTTTAGTCTGGCTGACTGATCATCTGCATACATTACCCCACAGAGGGTCAAACTCCAACTATCCCACAGGGCCTTCATTATTGCAGTTTAAAGCCTATTTTCAACCAGAATGGGTAACAGCATGGAGACAATTTTTTTTTTGTAGGGAAAATCTGTAAAAAAGCTGAAGCAATCTGCAACTGTTGGCTGTTTCGGTCACCATGTTGTGGCAATCTGTTCAGGCAGCTAATTCAATGTCGGAGAATATCGCAGTGAATGCTAAGTAAAATAGCAACGCTTCCAGCATAGTGTGGATCTTTTATGTATCTTTGCTCCCACAGCGCGGATGCAGATAAAGGAAGGTGTGTGTGTGGGGGAGGGGAGTTGATGAAACATACATGCAGAGATCAGTACAACACACAAGCAGCTGTAAATGCTTGACAAACATTGTCACAGCCGCACTCAGATGGACAGCTCTCCTCTCAGAAAGATAAGGCCACTGACCTTGAGCTTGTTGTTTGCCCGTGTGTGTGTGTGTGTGTGTGTGTTTACCTTCATTGCTGTCGTCACATTGTGCTGCAGGTTACTGTCAGATTCTTAAGTGCCCATTGTGGTCCAGTGTGCCTCAGGCTGCAGGAGAACAGAAAGCAGGCGGGTGGCTGTGTAACTCTGGGCTTTGCTTGCCACCTGTCTAGACATCAGGAAGATAACATCCCCTCTTTTAATCCATACTAGAGAGCCTGGAGGAGACGAATTTTAGCACCCGTGCCTGACTGTTTATCTGTGCACATGCCTGCCTCCCCTTGCAACAAAATGTGCACCTTCAACTCTACAAGATACAACACACTGCGAGACAATAGTACACAATGTCTCTCTTCTTCGCTTGGCAGTGGCTTGTAGGCTTTGATGAAGGAAAACCCATCTGTCCAGGGTGATGTGTTCTGCAGTCGCTGCATTATTTTCAATCACAACTAGCAATTTAATGCAGAATCACTTCCCTGAGGTATGAGAGCTGTGCTCATACATAGATAAGTCATTCTTTCAGTCATTCCAATTTGCTCGAGGATGTTGGATTGTGTGTGACTCAAATTGTTGCCAATGGTTAATTCCACACACTGTCAGCCTGATACTTTCACAGGTCGGCTCACACAGTAGCTATATTTAATAATTTTATTTCAAGAGCTATCTTGGCAATTACTGCTGGCACTTCAGAACGCCCCTGGTTTTGGGTTGAAATGATGATTGGCATAAGAAATGCTGTAGCCTGGTGCTCTACCTGACGGGTCGGTAATTAAAGAGGGCAGGAGATTATTGTATAGGACTCAGGAAGAAGACATGAGGAGACAACTCTAGTGCAACACTGCAGGACACAGAGAGAGAACTGGAATGATTTGCTTAAACATGATTTAATGATTTAATCTTGATTTTATTCAGCAGTGATTTGAGGTTATCCATTTTGAATGAAGTGCGACTAACAATATTATGTAACATTTCCTCATTAAAACAGCTATGGCTTTATTTTATTTATTTATTTTGATGAGTTGTGTGATTTCATTATCCAAAATTTTTATAGCAGTGTTCAACCTCAGAGAAATTTGTATTTTATTGAACATTCTTGCTTCTTTCTGTCACCTTTCACTAACTTCCAGGCTAACACCAGTCAAAGATGAAAAAGTAAGTCACCAAACATGACTAAAATGACTAAAAGTAACAGGAATACAACTTTAATACATGATGTCATCTGTGAACATTTAGATAGTCTGTCAGATAAATCTTCATCTGCGAATGGTTTGGTGTAGAGTGGGAGCCAGTTGTTGCCTAATGGGCTTTTTCTTTAGGGAAAACGACTTGTTAGAAAGTAAGATTTTTTTCAGAGGAACATTTTCCAGGCTGTCAGGGTTTTGCTTATTTTTTGGTTATTAGTCAGCCATCGAAACAAAGACATGGGACCACTTGAGGAAAAACCTCATGACTTTCAAACCATGCACAATGATTGTTTACATTAATTGTGTCTGTGTCAGCATATATGTAACTGCATCTTTCAAACAGTTTCCTCTACAGTATTGAAATAGTTGTCTTATGATGAGTACAAGTAATCCAGCTGATTCCTATTAAGCTGTTAATTATTTTACTAATATAACTTTTTAATATATAATTGTGATGCATCTAAGCTTTTTTGATACATACTCCTGCAGTGGGATAGTATCTCATTCTTTGGACTCTTCTACTAAAGGAGACATCTGCTGTCCGAAGTGATGAATAATTCATTTAAGCAATATCAATAATATTTATCCAAGATCTCATTTTTCAGTGCGGACAGAACAAGTGGAACTAATCAGCTGATCCACGCTTGCCCACACAGTTTGAATTGAGTGCCTTAAGTCAAGATGCTCAGACTGTGTGAAGTCTCTGATGGAGAGTTCTACCACCTGTTTGGCCCCAATCTCTTCACTGCTCACTGAGGCACAAGATGAAGCACTTTACATCTTAGTGATCCTCCTACTCCTGCTCATCACTCTTTATAATACCTTCCAACGCCCCCCTCCCTCGGTAATCTGCTAAGCAAAATGAGCAATGCCCCGATCTTCCTGCCGCCACCCCCAGCAGCCGCGGCACGCTTCATTTCAATTCGACGGTGACAGTGATGATACAAGGGACGGCCCTCCCCCATCCTCACTATGAGACAGTGAAACAACAGACACATGGGCTCTGTTTAAACTACAGATTCACTCGCAGCACCAGCAGATGGCTGATAAGTCCAGCGCTGACTTAATGTGCTGTTTAGTTTTCATTATGTGAGGGGACACAAAGCGTGGAACGATCAGCGTTTTGGATGGAGAATAGTCCATTTTGTTTTTAGAACTTTCATATGCTTTGAAAGCGCCAGATTTTTGGTCCATTTGTGTCTGCTGTGGTTTATTATCATGCAGTACATACATGGAGAGATTACTGAACGAGCTGATTAGGCACAGACTCTGGGCCAGATATTCTGTTTGAAGTGACTATGTTGGAAAATCAAAAAAATAACTACAAAGACACACAGAATGACCACAAAGAGACATTAAACAACATCCAAGAGATGTGTAAAAAATAAGCAGAGACACAAAGTTACAACATTTGTTTGCTTTTTTGTGTGAATCTTGCTCTTTTGCAAGAGGGATGGGAGCTGTTCACTTGGCCATGTTCAGCAGATGAATGTACAATTAGACGTTGATTCTGCATTGGAAGTGGGGTTCTCTTCACTCATAAAAACATTGATCAGTAGCACATACGGCCAAAAAGTCTCTTCCTGTTGTGAAGAAATTACCTGGATTAATTTATACTGCACCTGCTTTTTGGTCCTGAGGTCCAGAGACTATGGCTGACAGAGCCGTGATAACTTCCGGTTTAACCCTCTGCTTATTTGAAAGGGAATAAAATAATAAGATCGAGCTCTTCTTCACTCTCCAAATGTTACTGGATGGACCGGACAACATTTTTCCGAAAAAATTAGTCTTTTTATGGGAGTTTGTGATGTTTAAAAAAATTAGCCACCATTTTGCAGCTGCTTCTTTTACAATGTCATGGAAGAAAGCCTCCTTGAGCCTGTGTGTAATTACACAGTTTGCCCACTATGTCAGATTGGCTTCCTGGGGCTTTGTCCATTGTCTCCTAATCAGCCAATGAGTGGAGCTATTTTATATTATTCAGAGGTAAAATATTATGACTTCCAGTAGTAGAAGTCTCAATCAGAGGACAGGAAATAACTGACTAAATAAATCAGATTCAGCTCACATAGGCAGTGATTCATAAATGCATGGACACACAAACATCACTTTAAGAAATCCACAAATTCTCCTCCAGACTCTAATATTTACTTACTCATGCACTCGTCTGTCCCAGAATTTTTGGCTGTGGATGCAATATTAATGCCACTATTTTATGACAGGTAGTTTGAAATAATCCATTTAGAAATGTAGACTGCCCGGAGGATTTGCATTTTAATTATACATTTTGATTTCCTGGGGTTGATTACTTTCATTCTCTGGCAGCAGGTTAATTATGTGAGCTCAGTTCCGCAACACTGTGGACTTGTGTCATTACTTTTTTGAATAACATAATGAGGTTCTGTTATCCAAGAGTGGCATGTTTACTATTTTGGCACTTTCACAATCACTGCACAGGCAGTAAAATTTGCTCGACATGGTCCTCAATATTCAAATATTTAGAGGATCTTTGATTCTGTTTTTTCAGTGGTTAAAATGCAGGTTTACAGTGTGTTGAGTGTTGAACTGGTTGAACTGGTTAGTAAAATAGCCGAGCACAGATTGCAGTTACGATTGCATCTCTCCTTTTGTTCTTCATGGAGCTTTCTCAATGATTTGCATCGATTGACTCCCATGCTTGGCCAGTCAGCTCAGCTCTAACCCTCCTCTGCATGGACCTGGTCCATTGGGAGTCCTGCTTAGCTCAGTGTGCACAGGGAAGGGGAATTAGCGAGGACTTTCAAAGGAGGGATGGTGGAGGGATCTGCTATGCATCGGAAATCATTGCTGCCTGCAGCTCCCAGTGGACAGGAGCAATGCTGATTTGTAAACACAGTGAGTGGGGAAGGGCATGGATAAATCATGTCATGAAGGTTTGTTTTGTGGTGTTCTCCCATTAAAAATGTCCCTTTTGTGTTAATCATATTATAGTTTGTGTGTTATCTCTGGTCACATGGGAGACGATTCTGGTTGTCATATCAATTAAACATTTATTTGTGATATTTAGTGCATAATACATCCTGAAATGTACCCAATCTCCACAGCAGCCGAAAGCACATTTTGATTAGGGCCAGGCTCTGACTGACAAATCACAATACCCAATAACAAGATAAAGATTTACAGTGAGACTTGTTTCCTTTGGACAAACTTTTTCCACTTTACTAAGGCGGCTGTTGAAGCCAGAGTTCAGACATCTATATGTATTAAACTATAAATGATACAAGGGAACTGTGAAATGTGATTTCAATTATTGTGACCAGCCAAAGCGTTTCTGCATCAATAATAGCTTTTTGTCTAACAATGTATTCAGAAAAGATAGTGTCCAAGGGAAGAGGATGTTTTTCCCTTTGCTGTGTAGAGTGAAGAAAACTCAATTTGATAAACAGTTAGCTGCAGCCATTGTTGGGCGATGTTATCATGTGCAAAATAGGAGCCCGGTCTAAGGAACGACTTTCAAATGAGGTTTTTTTTCCCCCTTTCTCTGTGGTTTATTATTCTCCAGCCAGATGAGGAAATGGTTTGCTGCTGGCTATAGTTGTGGAATTCCATCTACTTTTTCCAACATTTAAGCTCCACCCTTAGCTTGGGGATTTAAAGGGGGCTGATAAGGAAACTGACATATCCAGTGCACAGGAGAGAAGGAAAAATCCCCATTAGCATCTCACTGTCCTCCCACAATACATTTTTCTCATTGCACTTCGTGAAAATCTTTGTTTGCTCCTTTTATTTGCTTATTGATATTCACCAATTTATATTCTGCTTTGCCTCCAGTGTCTGCTGCAACCCTGCTGTGCAGTTCAGCATCAGACATCTAAAATCTAACCTTTCCATCTCTGGTCATCAGACAAACTCTAAATGTCAGTGATGGATCTCTCTCCGAGATGCCTGGCAATCAGGGATACTTTTGATGTACCAGACACCTCTCATCTTCATTTTGTGTGATTTGAGATGGAGAGTCTGTTGCTACTGTCCCATTGTGTGCAGAGAAGCTGGTCTGCAGAGGGGGTGAAGGCAAGGGCCAGATGAGACCCCATCTGGACGGACCCCACATCCTGCCAACTCTCACCCCAGTGGCTCTGGATGCTCCCCACTCATCAGCAGCCATCAAAGGGTTCCTGCCCACCAGCCACCCTGAGTGGGCTGCAGCTCGATGAGTCCCTCGCCTAATTACTGACAAAAGGAGGTGAGGGCGGTGAGATCCTCAGTCACTCAACCACCCGCAGATCCCAGGGCAGCCATGCTGAATGTACTGTGAAAATGAAACTTAAGCATGCTTGTGGTTCTGCTGCAGATTTGGTTAAAGATTTAACAAAGACTTCACATATATTCTCCAGTAATACTCAGCATCCTTCACATTCTTGTGGTCTAGTGTAAAAAAACAAATCCTTTCTTCTGAAGCATTTTCAAATTCAATATTTACCACATTTACACTGGTACATACTGCTTCGAGGTATTATCCAATGTAACAAAAAAATGCAATACTGTGTCAGCTTCATTGGTTACCCACGGATCACCACTCAGCCTGAAGATGATGGGTTGCTGATACAGCAACACAATAAGAGCAAGTGTTACCTTAAGACTGTCAAAGATTTACTGTTTGTAAAAGTATACAGTATTATTATTGGAATAGACGGATAAAGTTGATGGATAAAGTCAGACGAGTATTGATACATTAAAGCTAAATTGACCCGTACACGCCAAACCTCTTTCTATATGCTGAGGAATACTGGCAAGACTGCTTGGGGTCTTGGAGGCTTACAAGAGGTGGTATTCATGTACCAGACTCCCAGACTCTGTGTTTGTTAGCCTTTGGAAAATGTTCCAGATTGCCAGCAGAGTTTGGCTTACTGCTGCAGTTTGGTTGATGGCAAAATATTTGTTGCCTGTTTGGATAAATAATTGTTTTTTATATTGAGTGAATAATTACATCGTCTCCACAAATTGTTTAAATCTGTTGCTGTCATTACACATATTTATCAATTGCATTGTGTTTTTTTTACTGGTAAAAGAAGTCTCAACACATTATCCCACTAAGAAAAGTAGAAAATTTGATGATTTCATGTTATCAGTTTCATGTAGCCTATGGTTTAACATTTTGAAAGGAAAATGGGGACCATCACATCCTGATAATGTTATTCTGCTTTGACTTCAGTGTTCAGTTCAGCTTTTATGACCTGGTATATACCATGTTGGTATAATCCTTAAACTTTCTGCCATGTGTGGTTCTTTGGTGATAGTTTTTCTAAGACTTTCTAATGTCCAATCTTTGTCAGAAAACCTGCTTTTTTAACTCGAACGAGACTAAGCTGTTCACTGTTCGTGGATCTGCCACATGGGGTTCACAAAAAACGATTTAACTTTGTCTGCTGATTACGAACAAAACTTTTCATGGATGAATATTCAGACACAATTTATTTATTACAAAGAGATCCCACCAACGCTCCCGAGGAGAAGAAAGTGAAACGAGGCATATTCATCACAGTTGTGTGAATAGAGAAGAATGTAAGGCATGACAGCACTGCTCAGCGTGAGGTCCTGTGTTAGTTTCCAAAGGGGTTTTCTTTGAGCATGCTTCATAACTCATTAACTTTCCACAAAGTAACATGACGGTAATTTGAGACATCAAAAATACCTCGACATCACTATTATCTCGCAGATGTATGACTCTTCCACAGGCTACACCTGACTCCTGCCTTTGTTCTCCTCCTTTCTTTCCTTTTCTTCCACTGCCACAGTAGACAGAGAGGGATACTGACTCATTCTCACCCAGGACACATGAGATGGAGTACTCAGCTTTGTTTCACAGATGAAAAATACAAAGGCACGTCAGGCCAGAAAGATCAGCTGAAAATAACCTGAGCATTGCCAACATCGCAGCTTTTGTCCTCCTATTGAATTACACACTTAAAACATCCATCCATTATGTGTGCTTGCCTATCTTGCTAAACTTTAAAAAATCTAAATCTGTACAAAATAGTTTTTACCGTTCAGTATGTAGATTCACCGAGGCACAATCATATATTTCCCCAGAGAAGTTAAATCAGTTCTTGTACAGTGACATCAGTACAAAGATATTAGACTCAGCAGCTTCTGCTTTAGTGTCATTGAAAGTAATTTGACTGTCATGAAGTCACGGCTCTGTTTTTGGCCATAATGAGGCTTTGTCTCCTTCACTCAAAGCTCTTACCAAAATAGTTTGTGTTTTATTCATCCAACGAGGCAAGATGAAGTGTCTAAATGGAGTCATTAGAGTCCATTAAATCTGAAGTATGACGCTTTGCCTTTCGTCCATTATCTTTCTATCTTTCTCATTTTTTTCTGTTCTCATGCCTGAAATAATCTTAAGTGAGGAGCTTGTTGGCTGTCCGGATATGTAATTCTATTACAGCAGCGTGGTTTAATGCTGGACTTCAAAACTTTTATGTATCTGCACAATTTAAATAGAAGAAGGACAAAACCAGAGTGTCTCAGTTTAAGTATTTGACCTCTGGGTAGAAAACGTCCTCTGTGGCTGTGTATACCCTGACTAATGCTCCTCTACATTACAGCCCTCGGGGTCTTGGTTGATACTGCAACATGAACATGGAGTGAACTGCAGAACACCATTAAGACATACCTCTGTCTTTGAATACCTTTAATGGTCTTTTACAAATGTCTCTTAAGGAAACATGTTGTTGTAAATAACCCTTGAACTTAGGTGAATATGTTATGGACTTTGTATTTATGGCCTGTATGCCTCCCTTCTTGCACTATTTACCTTGTATTGCTTTTCTTGTCTTGTATGAAATCTAACAAGAAGTTGTGTCTGCATGTGAAACTGCTAATGCCATCGTCTTAACCAGGATTCTCTGGGAGAAGAGATCTTGTATCTCAAAAAGACCTTCCTGGCTAAATAAAGGACAAAAATATATAAAACACAGAGTTCAGGTGAAGCTTAGTCCATAAAACTATGTGCTATTATGTGTAATTAATTAATTAATTAATTAATTAATGGGAAATAACCAGATTAATCGTTAATCAAGTGTCATGAAAAACATCTTTTTTTCCCCTAGTGGCTCATTTGTCAGTGCAGACAGTTTTGTTTTTTCTAGTCCAGAATTTGAGTTACTCATTTCTAAAGTCTGTGCCATCACCTCTACGAAGGTATCTGTGACGTTTTTTTTGTGCCTAAAACATAACAAGATGACGTGAGAAAAATTCAGCAGCAAGTTATTCTGAGACTATATTCCTCAATGAAACTATAGCAAAACAATGTATCAGCAAATGACAAAAAATATAATTTTCCAACACCCAAGTTAACAAAATCCTCTAGCTGCTACAGCAATTAAGACTCTTGGGGGCCTACGGTACACCCGGTGCAAACGGGGTGCGCCAGTGGTGCAGGTGTCATTGCTATGTGCACCTGGCACAAATGTCATTTTGCCACAAGTGTACCATAGCAAACCCACTTGCACAGGGTCTGTGTGCCGAGGGGCGAAGGTCTGAGAATGAAGGCAGAATGGAGGCGTGTCCTGCGCCACTGGTGTACCCCGTTTGCGCCGGGTGTACCATAGGGCCCTTAAACTTTCCCCGCCCAGTGTGCTAGTGGCGCACAGTGAAAACTGTACGATAGGGCCCTTGGTGTTTGTAAGTAGTGGAGCAAATCAGAGGACATTGCTATAGAGTGACAAAGTCCTTATAGGAAGAGGAAGGGTTAAAAGAATCAAGAAAATGCTGTCACTTCTTGTATTTTTCTGTCTTAAGACTGTCTAACACAAGGGTGCTTTCTTTTAAAAACCACAATATGTCCCCTAACTGAGAACATTTTTTTCAGCCAAAACCATGATTCAATTCTGTTGCGAAACCTTATCGTCCTTTTACAATGGACTGGTAATGAAAAACAGTGACAAATTAAAAACACTGCCTAGAGAGTTAAAGAGTTGGATCAGAAAGTTACAAACAACATATTTTGTCACTTAGTTTGGACTTATTGTGTCTTCCTAAACAGCATCAACCTAGACAGTTCCTTCAATAGAAAATACTAGTGACATTATCTTTTCGTATTATTCAGAATAATGGAGAGCCGAGGTGTCAGTTGTTATATTTGTACAGTACTCTTATTTTGAACAAAATCAACAGCTACCTTTGCAGTTTGGATGAACTCACAGTTTAAAAGCGTGCATCACATGAAGAGCACAGCAAAGGACAGGTCAGCTTTCCTCACCTCATAATTTAGCTCTCAGTCTTTCCCCTGGAGGCAGTTCATGAGGCTCTATTCAAGAGACATGCAGGGATGCTCACCCCTCCACCCCTGCAGCTTTTTTCTCCGAGGTTCTGGCTCAGCGCACGTTATTACTCTACAGGGGAGGAGGTGTTCATCAGCTACAGACTCCATCTTAGATTGTTGTCAGCTCTATGGAAGGATATGGCCCATATCATTGTTCAGTGTGTTCCACTGTATCTTTGTCACTGTCAGTCACTGATGGGTAGAGCTGTTTAGTTGCTGAAATTAGGTGGGAGCTGCCATGATGGATTCACCAAGGACTGTAAAAACTTTTTTTTAAAATATTGTAAACAGGTATAATGGGAACGTTTAACACATTGATCAAAAACACTTTCATGTATGTACAGTAA
>JAPZDW010000023.1:19940999-19952188 GCA_029814725.1 Acanthurus nigricauda
GGTAATGGTGAGAAGAAATGTTCAACATTAGAACTGGACATGGTATTTTAGATTTAAAATATAGTGCTTTTATGTTTTTTCCTTTTGTCCTCACACACTCTTGCATCTTTGTTTGATCTGCCATTATGATTTTTCTGCTTCCTCGTACTTGTTTCTTTTCCCTCCTTTTCATTCATTACCTTGATCATGTGACTGCTCAGACAACTATGGCCCTTTAATTTCCAGACAATAAGGTTATTGGTTTTTAAATTATTTTACAGATTGGCGTTTGGAACTCCCAAACAGGCCTTAATTTAACAGACAGCAACAAGGACTCATCCACAAATGTGACCGACTCAATGGCCAACAGGACCCTCATTGTCACAACTATTTTGGTACGAATAGAAGTAAAATCTTTATCTTGGAACATTTGTCTTCATAAAACTAATGAAGTCTGTAATGTGCCTTTTTGCAGGAAAATCCTTATGTCATGTATAAGAAATCTGATAAACCCTTGTATGGAAATGATCGCTTCGAGGGCTACTGCCTGGACCTGCTCAAAGAGCTCTCCAACATTTTGGGCTTTTCTTACGAGGTAAAACTGGTGTCTGATGGCAAATATGGAGCTCAAAATGACAAGGGAGAGTGGAACGGCATGGTGCGAGAACTCATTGACCATGTGAGTACCAATTCATAATACGTATCAGGTCAAAGAAAAGCCAATGATCAGCGGTTTCATCTGTTTCTGTGGTTCTCTCTTATGTTTTTGCTCTGTTCAAGGTGGCTGATCTTGCTGTGGCCCCTCTCACTATCACCTATGTGAGGGAAAAAGTGATAGATTTCTCCAAGCCCTTTATGACACTGGGGATTAGCATCCTCTACCACAAACCCAACGGCACCAATCCAGGAGTTTTCTCCTTCCTCAACCCTCTGTCTCCTGATATCTGGATGTACGTGCTGCTGGCATGCCTTGGTGTCAGCTGTGTGCTGTTTGTTATTGCCAGGTAATTTGCCTTTTGAAGAAAAAATGTAATTGATTTAGTTCATAATCACATTTTACCAACTAACATAAACAAGCTTAACTACATATGTAGACCATTTAGCAGCAAGAATGCAGGTAGTAGAAATTAAACTAGTTCCCCTGGTTTAGTTTTATGAGTTGCTCTCTCAACATACAATATCTATCAAGCTTTAAGCCGATGTTAAAAAGTGGAACCAAAAGATTAGAATGTATGTAAAAACCCTCATCTATAATTTAAGTTGGTGTCTGCTGTATATGCCCATTATTGTTGATTGAAAATCAAACGTCGGTTGAACATTTTAACCTCTGGATGCAGTAGGCCAGTTGGATTTCTGTATAGCAATCAAATAATTTGGGCAGCAACAAAGACCTATTGATTTATTGAACCTTGCTGCAATAACTGACCACAGTCATGTTTATGTGTCCTGTAATAAAAAAAAGCATCATCATATCACAATGCTAATGATTTTTATTGTTTATCGTAACCTCTTCACCTTCAGGTTCACCCCCTATGAGTGGTACAATCCTCACCCTTGTAACCCAGACTCAGATGTGGTCGAAAACAACTTCACCCTAATAAACAGTGTCTGGTTTGGAGTTGGAGCACTTATGCAGCAAGGTATGCTTACTGCAATTATTGGTGTATTGTATTTTTATGCTGCTTTTATTCCTGCTTTCATGTCTGTTTTGTCTCTGCATTATAGGATTTCATACCTGAAATTCCTCTTTAGGAAAGCAGATTCAACCATGACATTTGTGTAAATAATTTTCTTTCTATTGAGAAAAAAAATGAATTAGTCTGTGTCATGGATACACTGTGAAAATCCTACTTAAGAATTTTTAAAAGAATGAATATAAGGTGTTTTTGATTGTTATTAGTTAAATAAGAGAGGCCAGTGAAATAAAGCATTTACTAAGACTTGATGAAAAATAAGATATGTGAAATCAAGTCCCCGTATCTCACATAAATGTTACTTGTTAGGCAAATGTGTCTTATTTTATGTGTAATGAGATATTTTTCCTTAAAATGAACCAAATATACTTGGCGACAGTGTATTTTTGTTGAATACTGTAGTTGTTGATGCTTCATGATGTATTTGTTTGTAGAATTTATAATGTACCCTGTGTACTTATCTTGCAGGATCTGAACTGATGCCTAAGGCTCTTTCTACAAGGATAGTTGGTGTAATATGGTGGTTCTTTACATTAATCATAATCTCCTCATACACTGCAAACTTGGCTGCCTTCCTCACTGTGGAGAGAATGGACTCTCCAATTGACTCTGCAGATGACTTAGCCAAGCAAACCAAAATCGAGTATGGTGCTGTAAGAGACGGCTCTACCATGACCTTTTTTAAGGTAAAATTCTTTTCTACTCTACAGTAAATGGGAAAGTAACTGTACACCAATGGAGGAAGTGATGCAAACAAGAAGACCACTTTTGATTTTTAATTAGCTTGACAAGTTTTACCCTTGAGCCATCAGTCCCTCAGTTCTGACAAGACATCTGCTGCTGGGTTGGCAGATAAACATTAGGGTTAAAGGTTAGTATCTTGGAAACTTCCTCCTAAATGCAGCTTAACAAAAACTTTTCCATAAGATTAGGATTTATTGTTTTGCCTGTAGGACAGCAACCTGTTTATCTGAATGTGCAGAGAAAATGGGATCAGATTTGTCCATATGTCACATCCCAATTTCCTGCCATGCGTCAGAATGATTTCTCCAGTCAGCAGATAGCCTTTGTATACCGTGACATTTGAAAAATTAGAAATGAGCATTGTCCACGTTTCAACCACACACAACCATATATAAACATTATATGCTTTGTGTAAACCTCTGTGTTGTTGTTGTTGTTGTTGTGTTGACTGTCAAGATGCATTCTTATATAAACTTCCATTAATCACAATTTTGATTTTTGAACAGAAATCTAAGATCTCAACTTATGAGAAAATGTGGGCATTCATGAGCAGCCGTAAAAACACAGCACTGGTGAAGAACAACCGTGAGGGGATTCAGAGGGTTCTGACCACAGACTACGCTCTTCTGATGGAGTCCACCAGCATTGAGTACATCAGCCAGCGTAACTGCAACCTCACACAGATTGGTGGCTTGATAGATTCAAAGGGCTATGGAGTGGGAACCCCGATTGGTAAGAAAGATGAGTAACAAGTAACAGTAACAATGAGAACCAATAAATGCTCCCTACAAGTCTAAAAACAACAAACCAAAAGGTTATGTTGCTGGTAATGGTAATAACATTGTTTTGAAAATCCTGCTTGTGCTTCCTTGCTATAGGCTCCCCTTACAGGGACAAGGTCACCATCGCCATCCTGCAGCTTCAGGAGGAAGGGAAGCTGCACATGATGAAGTAGAAATGGTGGAGAGGGAATGGCTGCCCAGAGGAGGACAGCAAAGAGGCCAGTGCTCTGGGTGTGGATAACATAGGTGGCATTTTTATTGCACTGGCGGCTGGACTAGTCCTCTCAGTTTTTGTAGCAATTGGAGAGTTTATTTACAAATCCAGAAAAAACTTGGACATTGAAGAGGTAAGTGTTGGTCAGTGTGAATGGCACAACAAGTATTAATACACTAGGAGACTCGATGGAAGACTGTTATGAACCTACTACACTTTTGCATTGTCATTGTTGTCTTCAAAGACTACGGTAATCGCTGGGCCCACAAGAATTTGAAGTCTGAATGTGATGAACTGCATTGTTACAATCAAAACAGAAATACTTTTTAAAGCAGTTAGTGTTTTCAGTAGTTTTGATGTAGAGCACATGATTATTTTAGTCTTAAATGAAAGAATACATTTTATGATGAAGTATGTTGATTTCTGATGTCATGACTCGACCATCTTGGCCTTGCTGTTTTTTGCAAAAAACTGTAACATTGTAAATTTGTTTTGTGTGAAAACAATGTCTTCGTCATGCTATTATATTGTGGATAAGTGATGGAAGATGGAACCTTTTTGGAACATGTTTGCCATGGAAATTTCAAAAACTGCAGTAGGTTTGAGAATATTCTGTCATAAAATGTTTGCCGTTTTTCATATTTATAGCGCACAGAAACTTTAACATAACACTACTTCTTATCACTTTTGTATGTACTCATGTATTTAAAAAAATCTTGATTTATTCAATTATGGTTGTTTCCAATTTGTTTATGAATGAGTGCTCCTCAAGATTTTATTCAAGTTGCTTGACACTCAGGCCATCAGTTGCTTTATGTCTATACATTTTTTTCTTTTGCTTTTGTATCATATGAAGTTCGTAAACATGCATGTACTGTCTAGGTTTTGTCATGTCAAAATTGTTTCAGAAAGACTAAAGTTATGTGAGAAGATTACATCCTTTAACCTTTTGTTTCTTGTTTTGGTTTGAATTGCTTTCTTTTTCATGCACAACCTTATTTCAAACTTTTGTTTGAAAAAAGGGTAGCATCAGGAAGGCCTAAGTTGTGTGAAAGAATTATGTCTTTAAAACTATTTATGTCCCATTTTGCATATTTGATTAGTGTGACACCTGGAGTTCTCTTCCATACATTTATTTTAAAAAACATTGCTGGGGAAAAATTTAATGAAATACTTTCATATTATCAAAAAACAGGGATTTTCAGTTCAATAACCTTGGGTTTGCTTGTTATTGCTGTCATCCTGCAATAGAAAACCTGCATTATTACATGTAATACTTTTATATTCTGACATACTCCACTGAATATCTCATTTTTACTTACATAGACTCTGCTTTCATTAGACTTTCCACATTCACATTTTTTTCACCACTGGTGTAAAGCAAAACATCCAGTTGTGCATTTAAAACTAAACTGTCAGGTAAAATGGTTTACCAACACACACAAAGTAACCAATCCTGGAGCAGTTAAGATAAAGAGAAACATACAATGGAGAGCTGGCCTCTGGAGTCAGTGCTAAAGCATGTGGTCACTTCAGTCATCACTAATGATGTGAACCAGAGCCCCACCAGTTACTTCCTCTGTCCTTGAATCCCCTTTCTCTTTGCCTGCTTTCAGCCTCTGATCAGGCTCATATTCAAGTCACTCAGGCTTAGGCATATAAATAACATCCTCATTGCGTAGTGGATTGCAAACACAAAATAAATACTATGGATTTAAGAGTGTACGGGCCCTGTCGCAGATTATAAAATCCTGCAGAAGTAAATGAAAATTTTCTTCCTCCAAATCTGACAGGTAATACTGAGCCTTGCCTGTTTTGTCTCTGAATTATAGGATTTGTCTCACATTCAAGATTAAGATGACAAAATGTCAGGTTTGAAATAATTATGCCTAGGTCAGTGGGCATCAAGAACAACAATCATTACCTAAAAACTGGTTGTTTTTAAGAGGCTGTTTGTCTAATGCTACATCTTTAGGACAGTGAGTCAATTTGTAAAAACTGAAAAGGTGATCGTGATTATTAAATGGATGATTTTTAAGATATTTCTTGCATTACAGCATTCATTCAAAACAGTTTTGAGTTCGATTATGAAAGCCCAAACATTTAATGTCCAATCTTAGTGTTGCATTCATTGTCAACATAGTATCAACTGTAAGCACTGCAGGTTTATTCTGATATTGCAGGTTTTTTAAATTAACTGTATCCCAGAAGAACAGATTCTAAAAGAAAGTTGTGTTTTAACTGTCCTGGCACAATTTGTGTAAGATTGAAGTTCGAACAGTTTTGACTGGACAACTCTATAGAGTTGTGTCACTTCTTTTTTCAAAACACACTTGGCTTCTCGAGTTTTATCAGATACATCCAACTGATTCCTCTCAGTGCTGTGATGAAAGACCTAGATACTTTTTTAAAGTGTCACACTACAATGAAGAGACAGATCCAAATAAGACGGACAGCAAACAGCATGTTTCTTTGCCATGAAAAAGCACACCTTAGGAAAAGATCCAGACTAAACTTCAACTTTTTTAAAATAATTTGAGTTTTGTACTGTTCTATACCTTTTTTGATAAAGATGAATCCCATATCTCTGTTAAAACATTTTCAATAGTATAAACAGAAAACAAACAGATGTGTGCAGCACTATAACCATCACACAAGTGCTTCAACTGCATTGCACAAGTTGGTAATTTTTGACTACATTTGACAACACATATTGTTATTTTGCACAACAACTGAGGATCTTACTATTAACTGTGGATATTGGATATTATTGCTGTTTAGCTGCCACATATAATTTAGAAAACCACTTGAAATTTCTCTCTGTTGGACTCTATAGACACCAGCACACACCAAATGTACGACTGACCTACAGTATGTGACTTTGTTAAAAAGTGACTACGCTGAATCTGACACAGCAGCAAAGTTAATTAAAAACCAACGTACTTGTTGGAATTGCAGGCATTATTCTTGATTTGCTTGAGTTGGCTCTTGACACTGAAAAAGTCTGACAATTTCCCCATGACTGCTGAAGCACTCATTCTCTGATACTGAATGACCTCTTTGAAAATCTTGTTCTGTATGAGCACTTTTCCTCATGCCTCTCGTGTTACAAAGTGACATAGTGAGGACTGCTAAGACAAGAAAACAAGTGTGAATGTAATCTGTTACCATACAGCAAGCTGATTGTTAATCTGACAGCTGCAGACCAGGGTGCTATCTTGTGGGGGTCGGCATGTCCCCTGGTTTCTCTCATTTCTCTGGGAGATTACAGTATTATGGTCCTCATTTATATAATCCTGTCAATTGTATACAGCCCCCTTCCCAGCTATACCCCCAAAATGAAGTTGCAGCATGTAATCAGTTAGGATACAGTAGCTCAACAGCTTATAAGATTTATGTTGTGTCACAAGAAGGTCCTGGACCTTATGCTGCAATTGATTGTACAAGTGTAAGTGTCTTTCTCTAGGATTTTGACCACTGTTAGAAAAAAAATTCCAATACTGTATGGATGTCTGCATTTATAAGTCAATGCAAGAAGTCAGTGCAGTGCCATCATTCGTAAGACATGATGTATTTTGCGGTATATAAGAAGAAACCTGAAATATAATAGACATATTTTTTGTTTGTTGAGGTGAAGACCAGTATTTTCATATCAGGGGTTTTACATAATGTTCAAAAATGATGTGCTACTGGATTTTTTTTTTGTCTCAAAATGGAAGTGGTAATTTTAGCAACCGCAACTTTGTAACCATTGCTGCTTGCTTAACAGGTATAAATAACATTCATATCTATGGCACTAAAAGAATCAGTCACTGTCTGCTTGCAGCAAAAGCCCAGTCGGCTCCATGAGTGCCACACTGAATCATGTTTGTCAATTCTATTAGCATATATATATTCTCTTCTTTAGCAATTTTGCAAGCGAGCTAACTTCCAGATGTTTTAATTTCTAATCCTTGTTTTCTTCCTCAGCTTCGGTTTCCTAATCCTTGCTACCTAAGTACTGGGGAGTCTGTCTGTCAGGGGATAATGACTGGAATCAATGTGAAAAGTAAGTGAAAGGGACATGCATAAACCCTTAAAAAAAATAAAAACGTGTTGCTGGACAAAAGAAAACAAAACTGAACTAAAGGCATCTAAGGCATGGTTATTGTATAAACTAACTTCTGCCGATTCATACTGCCAACATTTCATTATGATTAAAAAATAATTTGTATGAGAGAGACAAGTTAGGAAAGAAATGACACAGAAGAAAATAAGGGGTCATCCAGATTTTTGGTAAAAAAGGAAATATAGGCTTTGGCACAGAAAATATATCAAGACAGATAGAGTTCAGGGGGGCTTTGCATTAATCTCACGTTGTAATGACAGTTTAAGGTTTTGGTATTCTGATGAATTCCAGGATTGGGCTTAAACTGCTTTCATTTTGTTTGCTGGTCTTTAATCTTCTAACCCTGCGTTCTTAATCAGAACTCAGAGCAGGTTTTTAATCTGGCATGAATGAGGCCGCGGATTATGGGCCTCTGACCTTGCCATGCCGCACAGCTGATTCCTCCTCAAATCAAGATTCTCTTCCTGTCTAGCTTGCAAAAGAGGATAATCTTACTTTTTGCGCTACAATGCTCCAAAATCCAGAGTCTGTATAAAAGAGGCAAATACTGGGGAAGATTCCTAATTTTTTAAAATTTAGAAATGGGTCCAATCTTTAATACTTTAGTACATGAAGGTGAGGCTAGTTTTGACAAACATCAACTTGAGGATTTTCCACAGATGTGTGTGATGGCAGCACAGGGAGATAATATCTTATCTCTGTGGCATTACCACCATCTAATCCTTCTGACTTTTAGATGCAACGCCACTTGTTGGGTTTAGAGTCACAGCTTTGTGTGTCTGTGTGCTCGTGTAAGTTAACCTCTCAAAGATAGGTGCGAGTTTTATTAGTCGCTTCAGGCTTGTGTTGTAATTACCACTTTAACCTTGAGGATTCTTTTAGGAAAATGCAATGAGATTGCTTTTCTTTTCTTCTTTGCTTCTTCATCTGCTGGAATGCAAAAAGGAGTTAAAATATTACAAAACATTGTGACGGTTTTCTCTGACTTTTATAGACTGATGGGGATGATATAAACTGTTTTGAAAGAGTCATTTAAAAGTCTTTGCAGAGTCCTAACGTGCTCCAGCTCGTAGCCAAAACAAATTTTTATCAGAAAGGAGCATTAAGTGCCTTTGTTTCCTGCATATCTGTGATTTGTATTATACTTCTGTGTGCTACACTTTTTCATGAATGAGGGCAAGCTGGCTGCCAGTCTAACCTACACCACCTACTGGTACCTAAAGTATCTGCAGCAGCATATTTGGATCTGGACCTGTGTGTGCAGATGTGCTATTTTGTGCAATGCCTCTTACAAAAATCTGCTGCATTTTGAGTATTATTTTAGCAATTGACAAAGTAAAAATTGTTATTAATTATATTTTCTTTTATATCATCTGTTTATGTGTAATGCAACACACATCTCAGGTGGCTTGCTTTAATATTTCAGTTATGAGTATAACTGTTTTAATGACTGCACAGCTTATCCCTTGTACAAAATCCACAGCCTCTTAACATAGTTATGTAAGCTTGTGAATAAATGTTCATTCTGTAAGATGCTTGACTTCTAAAAAACTGAAATCAGCATTTCGAGACAACACAAATAAGTGTGTTCAAAATGGCAAACATTAATGATTTCTTACATTTGGAAAACTTTTTATATTATTTTTCACTCATTTACATGTACTTGTTACATCTTGAAGATGTTATATTTGTCTTAGTCAATGGCATGCTCAGCCCTGCATCTCATTAGGTCTTATACATTACAGGGTTACAAAAATGGCCATCAAATACACCTGACTTTCCTGTCTGCAGAGCCTTTGGAAACCTTCACTCTTAATGTCTATCTTCATCAATTAAGTCTGCTTTATTTTCAAATTTGTTTGTTTTAGTCTACAGTCTTCCTCATGATACTTTCTAGTACTTTACTCTGATGTATTGTGACTGTTCAGTTCCAACCGTTTGACATGGGCGGTAGTGTTATCCATTAAAAGTTTGTGTTTTGTAGAAAAACACTGAGCTTTTCCTTGAGCCATGTTCAAAAACAGTGAAAGTAATTTTATTTCAAGTAACATAAAGCAGCTCTGAATCAGCTTCCTCTTCCTCATTTAGAGCTTGGGTTTGAACTTTCTTTTTGAATATCGCTGTGGCTGTGAAGTGTGTCCACTAATGCTAACCAAACAGACACACACTAGCAATGGCTAAAAGTTTACAAAAGTTTTGTAACTCAAGCCTTAAGGTAAAATAAATCATTTTAAACTGTCACAGTGTCCTAGTCAGTCAAATAGGGTCAGCAGAGCTCTTGAGGCCAACGGAGTTGCACTTCCATCTACTGGCCAAACTGTGGTACTGTGCATCAATAGAAGGGGAAAATATTCCTTATTCTTGCTAGCTGGACAAAAATAAAACACCAAATAGTAAAAAAAAATGTGTTTATTTAAATCTGTCATTCATTAAAGAATTTAATAAAAATACTGAACGCAAGGACAGAGCTAAACAAAAGATAATGCCATCAATAGGGGCTCTAGGTTAATGTGCAACATTGCTTGAGACAAGGACATACAAAGATTGCCTTCAATTTTCTGTATTCATGTGATACTACTGCATAAGGCACGTTTGCTTAAAATATAACAATTTCTTTTGTTCCCCTGTAACACTTTCAAACACAATGAAACCATTCCTCATAAATTCAGTCAAACTACATAAACATTAAGTAATGCTGTTAAGAATTTATATTAACATTAACATTTCCTCATAATCTACAATAATGATTCTGTTAGTGCTTTGCATATTTAATCAAAGAAACAGCATAGTAATGGAATAATACAGTATGTGTCAAGATCAAAGTGATACATACACTAGCCTAACAATGAAAGAAATGTCTTATTCTCATGTCTGCATGTCTGTTTGCAGCACGAGGAGTTAGTGTGCAGTGACAATTACTTAATCCATCAAAAACAGTCAGGTTGTGAGTTTCCCTGAGAAAAACAAACTTAGTAACAGGAGAGGTCATCCTAATGCACCAGCATTTAGGACTTACCTGAAAATTGGTTTGCACTATCAAAATGATGAATACTGGATTCTTTTTTTTACTACAGTAAAATGCATTTTAGAAATACAGTGAAGGAAATGTGAAATTTCTCTGTCTCTTTAAGATATCAATATCAGACATAAATTCAGTGAAAAACAAAGAGAGCATATCTATCCTGAAAGGGGGTTACAGTATATTGTCAATGTCCAGACAGGCATTGAGCAAAGATGCTGGATCAGGGCAGCTCTGTGGAGAACCAGTCTCCTCTGTCCGTGTGCTAACCTGTGATGCAGCAGTTTCAACAGAGTCTGCAGGCTTCTGGTTTGGGTCACATCCTGAAGAACAACTTACCATTTTAATAATGATCTGGGACTCCTCATCTTTACCCACAAGGTTAGGAGAAGAGATGGGTAAGTCTGGCGAGGAGAGCTTGGCAAGAAGCTGCAAGTGGTCCTGATCAGAGCTAGACTCAATGTTGACATTTTTACATAACCCACACAGACTCTCTCGAATATCATCCAGGTTTTGCTGTAGCTCAGTTTGCTCCTGCAGCAGCCGATCTTTCTCACTTTTCTGTAGAAACAATGACAGTAAAACTCATTCACTTCCTCTATTCCTCTTTATGGTATATGCCATTTTTGAACAAAAAAGGCAAGGTTAC
>JAPZDW010000023.1:20789983-20804963 GCA_029814725.1 Acanthurus nigricauda
TACACCTCCCTTACACAGAGTACTTACACAAAGGATAAACCTGTGCATCCTCGCTCATAGCTCTTCTGGCAAGCCTCCTCTCTCTTTGCCCCTCTGTTCTTCAGATGCTTTTTAGGAATTGAGATACCTTTCAAGATGGCAATCTGAGATCAATTCTGGGTCACAGGCACAAGGACAGAAGAGAGAGGAGATGATGAGGCTCAAAAAAGAGAAATGAGCAGAGTCCTGCTTTGTGTAAAAGAACTTAGTTATGTTAATTTACTACTAAAACATAATGCTTCTGTGGCTAATTACTACTGGTTGGATAAAACGCACAACCTGGAGACATGATTAGTCATCAATAGTCTGATGGTGTTATTCTTTATCTTTTAAGTGACTTATTCTAAGGGTAAAACTTAAATTTTGATTATGTCTTTACTCAGACATGTTGGAACGGACATTTAAGGCGCTCCACTTCAATGTGTTACTCTTCAAGTGGCTGAGTGTGGATGACACTCTGTCAGTTCTCAGGGGGAGGCAAAGAGAGGACCTTGAAGGTGACTGCTTTGTCTGTTGCATCATTAGCCGTGGAACAGCAAATAATCTGTTGGGTACAGACTCATTCAGCGATCGTCTGCGTCTGGATGGTATCAGACGTCTCTTTACTGCTGATGCATGCCCAAAGCTGGCTGGCAAGCCCAAACTCTTATTCATCCAGAGGTACAGTGTCCCGGAGGTTCAGTCCTATGCAACAATGGAACACCGGGACGAGGATCTGGAGACGGACGGGTGTGATGGAGTGCCCTTATGTGATTTAATCCCCGTAGATGCAGATGTGTTCTGGAGTCACTGTTGGACGGATGAAAGTCAACTGGAGCAAGGACACCATTGCTCCATTTACCTGAAAGCTCTGACAGATGCCTTACAAAAAGGCCAAAGGAGGTACAGGCAAACAATTAACCACAAATTCTGTTTCTGTTTAGCATGAAACAGTTTCCAGTATGAACTGTTGGACATAGAAGCTGTAGATTAAACTGTTATTTGTCTCCTGACAGGGAAACACATCTTGTTGATGTTCATACCGAAGTGAATGGGGCCATCTTTGAGCATAACAAGAGGAATCCCGGAGCAAAGTACCACATCGATTTAAAACATACGCTCAGAAAAAATATTTTCTTACAATAAAGCATTTATGGCTATCACTTTTCCTTAATCCTCAATGCGCTCAGCTTCACATAGTGTAATATATTCCTTGCCACAGAAGAACTTTTTTTACTGTGTATTCAGTGACCCCTACTGGTTTGGCTATTTCACAACATTTAAACCATTCTGTAAAGATGAAGCCTTTTTAAAGATTAACTTATTTAACTAATTGTTTTTTTAATGTGTATTTATTTCATACAAGTAAACTACTCACTTAATATGTTTTCTGTGTGCATATTTTAAAAATTAAAATGTTAATTATTTTTTTAAATCAAATATACACATGTAAAGTAACAGCAAAACATTTATGGTAACAAGATCCCACAACCGAATGCAGCTCAATTTGGATTGACAAAAACAACCTAAAATAGAGTAGTACAAAGTACAGTAAAGATAATGAAGTATAGTTTAATCATGCAGAGCTTACTGTACATGCATGTAAGTTTTGTGTTTTGAAGTATAAATGTGAAATACCCTTTTTTGACTCATGGTGCAGCTTAAATACTCATGTGTAGCCAATATATTTGTTTTGTGTTGTTTTTTTTTGTTTGTGTGTGTGTTTATTGTGTATTTTTATGTTATATTTAGTAAATTAATAGTGAATTAAACACTATATTTGATCTGAATATCTATCCATAGACCTTACAAGATGTATTTGCTTATAATTTCCTGTTTTCTTTGTCTGTTTAATTTTAACTCTGGTTTATGTGTTTTCTAAAGTTTTGTCTCTTTATAAAGTATTAATAATACATATTTTTTAAAGATTTATAAATAAAAGAGATAACTTCTGTGTTGATATTAGTTTATACTCAGACTGCTGTTTCCCAATATATGAAAATATTCCTGTCAGAATTATTTTTGTGTATCACTTTGTAGGACACAATCTGGATTTCATATTCAGCTGTTATTTAAATACTTGTGAGCAAAAGGGCATAGTTAAGTCTGTTTGAAGTACTGGTTCCTCAAAAAAAGGAGGAAACTCCTAGAAACTCCTTAAAGCAAATAAATATTCCTGCTTATTACCCTTTTTTTCCACAGGACTTTACTTTCTTAACACTCCACTGGATATTTTGTGTTTTGCTCATTTCTTTCCTTTCAAGCAATTCAATATTATAATAAAATTATTTTTGTTGCATTAAAGAAAATTTGAAGAACAGTGATTAAATTGTATTTTTTATTATTTGTCAGTTTATTTAATTTATGTGTAACTTTACATATTGTTCTGTACTGTGGAGGCAGGTGACAAAAGGTGACTCCCTCAGAGCAGAGACGAGTTGCTCAACCATACCAGCGGTGTCAACCCTTGATCCTTAATGTGAGCACCGTACAACGGCTGAATGCTGACCTATTGTTGAATCATCAAGAGGTTACAAGTCTGACCTCAGTGGAAATTTCCTAAGGCCACGATGTTGTCTCTTGCTAAACTGACTTTTATTGCTCTATATATTGTGGCACCGTGTAAGGCCTGAGCCCAAGGGCACTGCTCTGATACCACTGTCATATGGATTGTAGGAGAGGCTATTGTCCTAATGAAGGACTTGCTTTTATTACCTCAATTATGAAGTATACTCACTGGAGTACATAATGAAGAAATCTTTCATTGGATTCCCTGTAAGACATGAATATAATTGTCCTCTAATTGATGTTTCTAATTTTCCCATGGGTTTATATACTTGGCTGGAGGCAAGGCAATAAAAAATATGTGGCAAGGTTGTTGTGGCCACTGACCAAAGAATGACAAATTACTAAACCAGCATGAAAAAAAGAACGCACAGGGGCAAAAATACCACGAACACTTAAGAAATTACATTAGGAAATTTAATATTTAGGATACCTTTTAGTTAGATTTGAGATTTGTCTTTACTGTCTGTCATTTTTCTGTCCATAGTCTCTGCAGGAGGAAGTGCCTATACCAGGAACAGATATTAAAATCAGCTATTTAAGCAGCAGGACCCCAGGTTATAAGTCAATACTGAGGGTGACCCTCACCCACGCCACGATCCCTTTCAACCTGATGAAGGTTCACCTCATGGTGGCTGTGGAAGGCAGACTGTTCACAAAGTGGTTTCCTGCCGCCCCGAACCTCTCGTATGACTTTGTGTGGGACAAGGCTGATGTGTACAGCCAAAAGGTCTACGGCTTGTCCGAAGCTTTCGGTAAGTGATCAGGCATACATTGCATGTACTGCATATTTTATCCAGAACACATTTTGTTCTCTAATTCCAATTTTATCTTTGCTTCTTTCCTTAGTATCTGTGGGATTTGAGTATGAGTCATGTCCAGACCTTATTTTATGGGAGAAGAGGACTGCTGTTCTGCAGGGCTACGAAACCACTGCCTCCAAACTGGGAGGATGGACTATTGACAAGCACCATGCTTTGAATATCCAGAGCGGTGAGTCAACTAGTAAATTTTTTTTTTTCTTAATGCCTATTCTGAGCCGCTCATTTATTAAAACACCTACTCAAAAGATAATTTTATACTCCAAGAAATCCTTACATGTTTTTTTATTCTGTTAAGAGCAGTTTTTCCACTTTTTTTTTTTTTTAGCATGGACTATTATGAAATCTCAAGGACTCAAAAATAGACTTTTTTGTCATTTTTGTCATCTCTACTTAGGTGACTATTATCAGATATGACATATAACATTCTGAATATGCCCAAGAGTGCAGATAACTACCACCATGTCCACCCTTAGATGATGCTTTTAGTGTAACACTGAATTGTCTTCCCTTCCTGTAACATTTTGAGGCTTTTTCAATTTATCAGTGTCATGTAGCCTTAGATACATCTGACTTTTTTATTACTGCTGTCCATTCTTAGGTGAAGGGGTCAATTTTCCTATTGCTGGCAAATTACTCCTGAAAGGCAGGAGCAGGACTGATGATAAAAAAATTTGGGCAGCACTTGTCACTAGCAAGGCGTCAGAGTCTGTTTGTGTGTAGGAAGGGCCCATCAGAGGAGATGAGGCATACTTATATGAAAACTGCTCAGGAAGGGGGCACTTTGATCTGTCACAGTTAACATGCTGGGTATGAATGTGCCGTCCAGAGGAGGCAGAGAGCTGCTCCTCGTCCCAGGAGAGACTTCAGAAAGAAAGACTGAGTAGTACTACTTGCTCAGATTTAGGCTACGAATTTTATTAAAAATCTAACGTTCCGATGCCAGGTGTGTCTTTATCCCCTAACCACCACCTCTTCCAGTTCCTGCACCCCATCCTCCCCTTTGGCACCCCCCATGTCTTGTTCATGCCCAGCTTTTTTAGAATGATCCCTAATTTAATTGCTGTCAGTCTGCTACTCCCAGCAGCAGCAGCTCATAAGATTAAATCACATCCCAGGAAAGCGATGCTTGGCTGATCTTTTCTGATAGACCAAATGTTGTGTTGCTAAAAGAACTCAGGTCACCAAGTACTGTCAGAATCAGTGAAACCAATGCAGACATGCAGATGTTGAATTTCAAATATGATTACATTGATTGAGCTGAAGAAGCATCTTCATATTTACATATTTTCACATCATCAAAGACTGGATCAGCACATCTAATGGAAACTTGGTTACATGTATGAATACCTGCACATAAACTAAACTTAGTAGCTCTGTTTTCATTCCTGCCTAGAACTGGTGAAGGTAGAAAAGGCTAGCAAAAGACCATTTTAATCAGGGCAAGCCATTTTTTTGTGTTCGCGCATGTGTGGTAATTTTCTAGCTCCAAGAGATTCCACTTGTGCCAAGGGCTTTTTGGTCCCCATTTTGGCGTGAAATTGTTACTGTGTTTCCATCCGCTAAGACCACCTCCCTTTGCAAACACAGGCACACAGAGCAATTTTCATGGCTTCATTTGGCAGAGGTGCACACACAGACCTATTCAAAATCACATCAGATCCTTATCTGTGTTTTGACTTTCACTCCCTTTATTCAAAATTTCATCTAATATAAATTTGACATTGCATTATCGTGCAGAGACAGGAAGCTGCAGCGTTAGAGCACTGGAATATTCTCAGCTTAACAAGTTCCCAACAGTAATATGTTAGCAAACAGTTGCCTATTTAACCATCTGCAAAAACAAAGTAACATTGAGCATCTGTTTTAATCCTTTTGCTCACAACTTTGTTAACTGCACTTTATTACGCATGCACCAAGCAGCACGGGTATCCTAATTACTCGATTAAATCTTCTGACGTGGAATTTGCAAACATATTTGTAAAGCTTTCTACGCCTGCACAATAAGCTGAAATGCAATTCTCTTCAGATTTCAAGTTTATATGCAAATTGGTGCAAGTGTAGATGGCAACATCGAGATATGTCTTGAGCTACTTCAAAATACAGCAACACAACTGCAAACAGCACTCCCCCAGTACATTCAAATAAGAATGTCTTTTGTATGAACAGAATTAATTAGGAGCTGTTCGAGTTAACGTGATAAATGTAACATAATTAAGTGATTGCATGAACAGTTTGAAGAGGTTGGATTTACACACTTAGTTGCACGATTATTTGTCTGACACAGCTAAAACTAATGTGGTCTTTTACAACAGTTGCTGCAATAAATCCCCCCCTTCAATGAGGTTGTAAAGTTACTCAGATGTTGATTCAAATGTTTGTTGAACTGTTTTGAATGATGCAGAGTTGTCTCTGTTATTTAGCCTACCTTTGTTCATATGAATATGGTGGACAGGTGGACAAGTAATTAAGACACCTGTCAGTATAATGCAATACAATACAAGTTAAGCACAACACAAATTGCAGCCTTCAAAATGATCCTGAGGTCTAATCAATACCTCTCTGAGAGAAATAAAACAAAAACTGACATTATAATATTAATATGGGTAGAAGGTTAATTGCAGGACTTTATTAGACTGCATTATTTAAGCTAGATGTATCGAACCAAGTGACAACTGATTAGATGCTCGTAAACATGCGTAAATAAGACTGACAGGATGGAAACTTTGTTAACGCAGTGTTAAAAGACACAGTCAACAGTTTGTAATAACGTTAACACATTTTATACTTTGCATTTGTATACTAAATTCATGGATGTGATTTTCTCGTAAAACAAGCTTGTGTATATCATTACACATGAACAGGATTTTTGACACCTCAAAATAAAATGTAAATTCAACATGAAATGACTTATCGGCTGCCACTGGTGGCATATTTTACATGCTGTACATTTATCATTGGGCTGCTGAGTAGTATTGCATTTAAGAATATTTTTTCCCTGGAGAAGCTGCCCTGGATTCACCTTCTCAATTATCCAAAAACAGTCCTTTGTATCCAGTAAAGATTAGAGAAGCTGATTTAATAGTATAATGCCGAAGCTTGTCTCTGGTTACCAAAACTTCTAAAATCAGATCTAACTGTTTTTCACTTGCTCCAGTCTGCACTCTCCAGTTGTTGTGTTGAATTTCAGAAAAACAGAGCCCGTTTGTCAAACTCAGCTCAGCCTACTGAGGTTGCAGGTGTTACTTGTTTCTTTCCTGTGTGTCTTTCCTCCTCAGGTATTCTTCATATGGGCAATGGGGAGAACATCTTCATCTCCCAGCAGCCCCCTGTAATTGGCAGCGTGATGGGGAACGGGCGCAGGCGCAGCATCACCTGCCCCAGCTGTAATGGCCTTGCTGACGGCAACAAGCTGCTGGCCCCCGTGGCTTTGGCCTGTGGTTCCGATGGAAGTCTCTACGTCGGGGACTTCAACTATGTGAGGAGGATTTTCACCACGGGGAATGTCACCAGCATCCTGGAGCTCAGGTAAAGGATGAGTAACCAGCTAACTTTCACTGAGGACCTGTGTGCTCAGGTGGGCTTGCACACAGGTCATAAACCACTGAGGTCGATTGAGATAGACAGAAATACCCTAAAGGCCCAGGATTGATGGTCCTGCCTCTCTCATCCACCTGTATCAGCTGGAGTTTGACCCTGATACGGGCTGAAGAGGATGTAATGAGGTCCTAACAGAAGACTTTCTAGACAAGATTAATTTCTTTGTTATGTCAGCAAAGACAGGTTTGAGTGGATAAGAATATTTTTCCATGATTCTCTTTTAATTAATTCTGTCCACTAACAGCTGTTTTTATTTCTATCTACTAACAACTAACATATCTTCCCCTTTCTCCTTTTCTTTCATTTTCTGCTGCTTTTTGCAAACTCTGACAGAAATAAAGAATCCAGGCATAGGTAAGCAATACTGCATTTGCTTAAATTAATTTTAAGAAAGGATAAAGTCCACATATTTGATATTGTAGTGACCCTTTTTACAACATTTTTAGATATACACTTGTGCACAGCCAGAAGATCGTATCATCAGATATTGAGTGTCTGCGTCTTTTTCATCTTCATAAAGCTGTGGATTTAGTGGTTAAGCTGTGTCTCCTGAGCTTACTTAATCTCTGGATTCAGTGCTTTGTTTACTACAGTGTGTTTGCATCTGTATGTGTGATTGCAGTGCAATCACACAGCTGATTGCTAGATTAGTATTGACTTCGCTTCTCCTAAGGAATTTTAATAGAGGTCAAATGTTATGGTCAGAGTTATACATATATATCTATATATATATCAACAACAATTCATATTAATGCTCTAAAGAGATTGAGTAAGCTAATGTTATACTTTTTAATGTATCTCTTTAACAAGAATGTTTGATGATCACCGTCTGTCAAGGCAATTCAGAGTGTGATATAGAACCTGTAAAGAAACAAATATAGCACCTCGCTGCATCCATTGCAATCTAATACAAACGTACTGCAAGAAATCCAAGATTGAGTTTATCACTTTCTTTTTTGTTTTTTGTGTAGTGATAGAGGAGTGGTAATGCAACTCTACAATTATTAGGAGATTACAGCTTCTTGTGCTTTTGAACTGAAGTATATTAAAAAGTAAAGGTATCCTAATTATTTGTCCAACACCTTTCTGTGTAATAAAAAAATGGAGATCCAACTGCACTGCAAATCACAGGTTAAAAAGTTATCACATAATTAAATCAACACCTGTCTGGCAGTGTTAAAAGAAAAACTGAAAGACAGAAAGGTTTTATTTATTTACTCAGGTAGGTGAGCTTAATAAAATGGCAACTCTGAGAGGATTTAATCAGTGGCTTAAGATTAAAAAACCTAATTTTATTGGCATCTGGCAGTGAGGGAAATCTCTGTGTGCTGTTCTTAGATACAATGTTTTAGTTGAAGGGATATTGATTAATTTTCTATCAGGGGGTCACGACTTCAGCTGGAGAACATGTAGTCAACTAAGGATGAAAAGCCAAGTGATGCTTGTCTCAGGTTTCATTTTCTAGAATGATCACATTAACAAAACCCTAAGAGGCTCCACGTTGCTTTCCTCTCTCCACAACTATCTTTTGTCAGTCTCAAATATCTCAAATGTCTTTTGCTGGAACAGAAATGTTAGCTTGCTTTTGTACACCGTCTTAGAAAATGAAAGAAACGCCAAAGCTCTGTCTCTTTGGTCTCAATACTTGAAGTACATTTGCATATTAAGAGGTGATTTATCCAGGAAAAACACAGCATGTGTTGGCATAAAACGGGTGGCTGCCTCCTGTTCGTGTGTGAGCTAGCGATACGACTGGGAGGTGGGTGATCTCACTGCAATGTTCATTGACCCCATACTAAGGATGTCCCCATCCACTCCAACCACACTCCCACCACTGCCATGCCAGCATGCAGCAAAATCCAATTATCTTCTACAAACTAGATGTTGTCAGTGAATATAGATGGAGTATATGGCCATAGCTCAAGGTCGGGGAATAACACCTCATAGTTTCAAAGACGGTGGGGGGCCGACGCTGTTCAACATGCAACTGGGAGCTGATAAGGTATCAACTGATTGCACATGGCAGATAGAATGCAAAGTGAAATCAGTTATTGAGGCTTGCTACTGACCTACTCCAAGACAGCAGTTGTTTTTTTTCTGTACCTGGAACGTACTGTAGACAGCCATATCAGTCAGCTCAGGCAGTGGGCTGATTGTGACATGTGCGCCCGAGGTTTGCTGCAGTGTCCTGTCATCACTGATTCACTGAAGGTCAATTGTCATTTAAAATCATGTACTGGAGTTGACAATTCCACAGACCCACTGGTCTTTCTTCTTCTTCTATGAAAGTATGAGCTTTGGCACTGTCATGCCGACCGTACGCCCTAACAGAACCCTCAAGGTTAAAGTTGAAATCCTGTCTTAATCCACTATGAATGACACCCTGCTGACAGGTTTCTCCATAATGCTTATCAGGTCCGGCAGAACAGTATCCTGTATCCTGATAAGTCTGGTCATCCCTAAGGTGTATGTGACCAATGCATTGCTAAACTGATAATCAATTCCTTTTATTTTTTGTCCAATGAAAATATCAAAGATTTTAAATTTTTTTAATTTTGAGTGATTTAATTCTATTTGTGATCCATTTGTGGAAAAGCAGCAAACATAAACAGACATGTTTTGCATTTTTCCTTGATAAAAATTGAAATGATTTTTTAATCTTAATAGATGAGCAGAATTATTGTTCATTGTTCTTACAGTAAATTAACCAAACACTATAACTAGTTCAAAGAGATCAGTCATCTGTTTTTCACCTTGGCGGCACCTGTAGAGAAAAGAAACTCTTATCCAGGTACCATCTGTGCCGGTGTGCTGTATTTGCGGGACTGTAAGTCTGTCAAATCTCTCTGTCAAATCTGCCACTTAAAATAAGATCAGTCCTGCCTTTTATTCCCACCATCCAGTGGTGCACAGTGCCGGTGGGCTTTGATGTTTTAGTTACAATCTCTCTTGGTTTGATTTTTCTTTTGAGTGCTGTAGTACAGATTTTAATGGAAACAGTCCTCTCTGTCACTTCATTTGTATAACTATGTTTTCTGTGTTTTCCAATACCAGTTTTTTTTTTTTTTTCTGGGGTGTGCCAACAGATAAGATGTATCCTGCCACAGCAGGATTGGTTATATTTGGTCCATTGTCTGTCAGGCTGGGCAACCTCCTGTGGATATGAAGGATTATTTTGTCGACTTGTTTTAAAAGTCAAGTTGAAAGGGATATTTTTCTGTGCTGAAATCTCTACCTGGCGGATGCATAGAGTGTTTGGATGGCTGCATCAGTTATGCATTGGTATTGGCTATGCAAAAACAAAAGTCCAACAGAAAACTTCTAATATATTTGTTTGTACTTCTCTTGCCGTTGACCAGACTACTCCTGCTTTATAGACTCTGTGGTTCCATATAGTTGTTTTCAGATGGTGTCACAGAGGGTACGGGGTCAGTGAGGGAAGAGTAATTTGAATTTCTGTCAAAAGTTCCACTGAACCTCTCTGACAGAATCCCACTACAATCTAGTTTCAGTTTTTCTTCCTAACTCTGAATCCCCTCCAGCATTACCAGTGTTTTGAAATTATTTGAAGACATCTGTATCTCTATTCATAAATATGTATACAGTATTTCTACATGCAGTATGTCAGGTTTGTATATATCCATACACGTATGTCCAGATGAGTGGAGTTTTCATTCGCTTTTCACAGCAGGGATTTTTAACTCAGATGACTGTATTGTAGATGAGCTCTAATCTCCACCATTATGTCATTTTTAATCTCAAATTGACATTATTTTGGGAAGCTTTGTTCTGACATCTTGACATTAACCAAGACTACATAACTTGTTATCAACATGTCATGACAGGCCTGAATGCCAAACTTAAAGACAAAGTTTGATTTATATGTTAATCTTTGATGTAATTGTATTAAGATTGGGTGATGTCTTAATGAAAAGTCCATATTGTACAACTATGCTTGTGGTAAAGGGAATCATACATGACACTGTTTTAAGATCATGTAACAGTGACATAAAACTTAGTAAAATGTTCAGGGCAAGTCCAAATTGTACCATTATCATTTAGGTCAGGGAAAGTATTCATGATACAATAATAATGGTCTCATGACAGCCAATGTCAATGCCACACAAAGCCAAATATATATAAACATAAAAAAGATTACAATATTTTTAATGATCAGATTTATTTGCAATCTTTAAGGCATAGAAAAAAGATAGTTAATAAACTACAAAACAGCATCCAAAACTAATTAATAAATCCTTCCTTTTAATAAATAAAAAGGAAATGGTCCCAATATGGTAAAAGGAAACACATTGCACATTGTTTTAATATCACTCTAGCACGAGACAAGAATACGGAGCCCCCCCTAGTGTCACGTGAAGAACACAAAAAAGGCAGCAAAGACAAAAACCTCATCTGCCTTCATATCCCATAAGTCCTTTTGAATCGAGACTCGCGAGACTTAAATGTCAACCAGTTTGCGGCTGCGCAGTATCATTCGAAAACTTGCACGGTGAGCGACGCCGTGGAGGAGAAAGACAACGCAGAGAACAAAACATACAATGGCGACGGCGGCGACAACGGCAGGCGGAACGGGCTCTGGCGGACCGACCACCGGCCCGATGGGCGGCGGGACCGCAGTGGGACGAAAAAAGGATGGCGGACCATCCACGAAATTCTGGGAAAGTTCGGAGACGATATCCCAATTCGAGACGGTGCGGCTGTGGATCGGAAAGCACTACAAGAAGGTGAGCTAGCCACACTGTCTCTCCATTGATTTCTACGATGGCCCGCGTCCCGCTGCCACAATGAAGCGCTGCTTTCTTAGCTAAGTTCAGCCTCAAAAAAACAACGATAGCTTAAGTTTAAACTTTAAAACACACTACGACTTTTATTTACGAGTTAACGTTACCGCAGTAAGCACATGTTCGTGTTCACATGCCCAAACGGACGAGCTATAATGCCACTTGAGCGAAGCTGTTTATCAATTAGCTAGCACACTGGTAGCTAGCTAACGTTAACCGTTAATTCAGTGTCGTTAGCCGTAGCTCGCACAGTGGGAAATGTTTACAAACGCGCGCTAGATGAGCGGTACAGATACTGCTTTTGCAATCTCACGTGTGCAACCCCTTTTTCAAACAAACACTCACATCTTTAGGATGTTCATATGCTCTACTCCATCCCTATAGCACATTATTAGGCCCGATTAGCTCAACAAATGTTAGTCACGGGATAACGAAGAATCCAACAACTCGCGATGTTGGTAAAAAAAAAAAACACGTTACAACCTAGCTTAATTTTCTTTTTTTGCTCATAGAGGAAACAATAATCATCGGATCACTGTATCCACTTTGCAGGCGCGTTCGTAATGTGTGCTAAAGGACAAGCAGCATTGAGTTTTGTCAACACAGCGCCATACTAGACCGTGCAGGCTCCACTCGCCCACCAAGTTAGCTAAACAAAGAATGGTCCTCCTGTCTCTTCATGTTCTCATTTCCACCCACTGACACGCTTTGACTGGCTATGGTAAAGAAATAAGAATATGATTATGTTAAATACATCTTAGCAATAAATTGTGGATGTAGTATTGAAGAGTACGTTACGCTTTAAACACAAAAACGCATCTGGATGCAACGTTAATCAAGTAAACGTCCCTTCTGCACAGATTGCTTAGCCAGACGCTGTGCTTGAATTTGTTTACGTTCAACCACTTTTACCTAATGGAACTTGGTTCAGTGTAATGTTGTAAAGCCAGAAGTGGGTCACCTTGAAATTGTCCTCCTTTTATATAGATCAAGTCTTTTGTGAGCTTATTCACTTTTTTTTAAGTTTGCCTTGACCTATTTTTCCATTGCAAGGCTATGTACTATTGACTCTGCTGGCGATGGTGTAGCTCAGTGTCAGAGAAGCAATGGAAATTGTGGGCAGGAAAAGACAGTATAAACATGATTTGTTGGATGGAAGAACTTGTGACAGCAAGTATTTAGTTTGTCACCTAGTAAGGCCTCATGTGTCCTGAAAGTTCCTTGTGTTTCTATTGACCCTGACCTTTGACCTTCTGTGTGGAGAAAAGCAGGACTTACTGGGATTTATCACATTAAATGCATACTGGCAATAATGGCAAAGTCAAATGATTATCAAATGAAAAATACATATTGAAACATTTGGACAACTTTGTCATTGACAATTTTTACGAAGTCACTTTGTGTTCTTAATTATCTTTGATGTTATTTAACATCAATCTGCTAATCAAAATAGTAACAGATAAATGTGAATTATTAAACACAGCCTTTCTCAAAGGGTACATTTACAGCTTTAACTGTTGACTATAGCTCTGTGATACATTGTTTGTGACAAGTCTGGCGATATTTTCTGACTCACCATGGCCAATTTCAGATACCTACATATGCACATATTTTTCGGCATAATTGCCGAGAGTGTTAGGGTTTTTTTTAGTGGAAAAATCATTTTTTAATGCCAACTGATACTGAGGACATTTGTTATATCTAGTACCTGTTTCCCTTTGCACTTAACTAGTTGATTGAATTGATAAGGTCAGTGGCTCCTAAGATTGGCAATATAAATTGTAGTTTTGAAGAACTGTAATTTGGCTCCTCTTTGTATGACCCATGCATGATTGAGCTGTATTGAAGCATTATATGCATTATAGACCGATAATGTTTCAAGTTTGCACATGTGTATATAATTTTACATATAATTATGACAGGTGTGTATTAATTTTATTATCTATTTTTTGGTCCCAGTATGTCCAGAATGACTCCCCCTCCAGTAAGTCCTTGGCAGGTCTGGTGGTCCAGCTGCTGCAGTTCCAGGAGGATGCTTTTGGACGGAGGGTCAACAATCCAGCTCTTACTAAACTACCTGTAAGTGCAACAAACACGTGTTTTGTATTTCTGTTAAAACCAAATGCTGAAGTGTGAAGTGCGTTGAAATTTTATGTCATTGTTGTTACTTTTTCACATTCAGGCCAAGTGTTTCCTGGATTTTAAGGCAGGAGGTGCTCTCTGTCACATCTTGGGGTCGGTCTACAAGTTTAAGAGCGAGCAGGGATGGTGAGTTGATTTGTTGTAACTTCCAAAGACAGACAAGTTTTGACTCTAACTTTAACGCTTATTCTGTTCTGATTTGTAAACCTGTTGTTTTTGTCATGATAAAGAAAGAATGTCTCATTGTACGTCCCACTGTTCTTTGTCAAACAGGCGCCGATTTGACCTTCAGAATCATTCTCGGATGGACAGAAATGTAGAAATGTTCTTGAATGTGGAAAAGAACTTGGTCCAGGTATGAGCCATAATCTCAATGCACACGATCACTGTGTCCCTAAATAAGATCTCTGCAGTTTGTAGATCTTCATGGTTTACTTTGAATAGTTTTTGGATCGAGTTTTGAATAAAATTTGAAAATATTGTTTTTGATTCTGACTAAATGATTTTCTGCTTCCAGAATAACTGCTTGACTCGACCCATTGTCTTCCTGTCTCCGGATATCGAGCAGAAACAAGCCAGTAAGCTCAAAGACATCATTAAAAGGCACCAGGTGAGCTGATCCCACTGCATTAAACTAACCAATTAAAAGACTCATCAGTGAATAAAAAATGATCTCCTTTAATGGAAAGCTCTTAAGAAGTTATTTCTTTATTGTTAATTATTATTTTGACTTCTCTTCTCTCCAGGGCTCCATCACTGACGACAAGTCAAAGGGCACCCATCACATTTACCCCTCTCCATCCCAACAAGAAGACGGTAGGCTAGAATTGTCTTTCTCTTTACAGATAAGGAAAGGTTTTAATCACAAAGGGATAACTCATATCTTAAACTTTAAACCGGTAGTTTAATTATTGTAACAATGAAGAAAGGGTATTTGAAAAATAAACATAGAGTAAGGTTATAAATTTGCTAATATGAAATAACACAATATGATGAAAATATCTTAAATCTGTTTATTTTTCTAATAGTAAA
>JAPZDW010000023.1:21827391-21837502 GCA_029814725.1 Acanthurus nigricauda
CCTGCTGTGAAGTCTGAGCCCTCTCCATAAAGACATGACTGATTAGCTGTTGGCCTCAGCATGTCTCACTGGAGTTATATTCTACACTAGTCTGATTGAAATCACTCCGCCCTCCCCCTGGGGAGTGACTGAGGGAGGGCAGAGCAGGGCTTAATGACAGATAAGCATATCTACATTACATCCATCATTTTCACCCTGCTAAAGATGGCCTCCCGTGCATTGCCCTGAGCATCACTGGCTAATGCAGACATGTGGGTTGTGTCTCTGCTGCTCAATGTCTGCAGGGAGGAAAAAGAAGCATTGAGCTCGGCAATCAGAGCACAGATTCATTTAAAATCAGCATGGGTGGTTATGGGAGAGCAGCACTGCACGCTGGGACTGAAGTCATTACTTCCAAATGGTAATCAGAGTCTGGGCAAACGCAACCTTGTAACACAACCTTGTATGAGATTGCGAAAAGTTTACTTAAATATTGAATATATATTAAATATTTCAATATTTATATATTTAATGTTTTTATTATTTAATATGTTCTGGAAAATGTAATCTGTGATTAAAAAAAAAAAAACATTTAAACATCAACTCCACAGCTCTTATGGTTCATATGATTATTTGAATGACAGGCTGTCACACAATTAGCACTTGACAGAAAGTTTCTTGAAAACACAATTCGGAGTTCATGGGGATTTTTTTTTCGTTTTTGTCCATTGAATTTTCAGCTGATTGCAAAGTTTTCCACAGACTCATCTGTCGTACAATATTACAACAAATCTTTACACTTGTTTACTGTGTTTCCATTGTAGTATGAGATCTAAACATGTTAAAATTCACTGCTGTACCAAAGTCAAAACGTAAGGTCAACAACGTCCTCCTCTCTTTGGCGTTTCCACACAGTACATCTGTCACCTGCTATCATTTCATTGTCATATATTTTGGAAACACTTCTACGTGTCCTTGGTCTCGTTCTTCTTCCTGCAGTTCTCTGGCTGGTCTCCTGCTCCAGCGTGGCCTCACCATAACTCACGGTTGCTTTGTAGCAACTGAATGTGATATTTCCATGTTGTCCTTGAAACGGCTTCTCCCCGCATGCTCTCAATGTCAGCTCCCACTGAGCAGCTTTTCCCCCCACAGTCCTACTGATTTAGACACAGTGTTTCTCCTCCTCTCTTCTCTCCTACTGCCGACTGTTCTACACCACACATTTCAGGACAAATTGACTATTTTGTGTCTTATTTTGTTCACTGGAACGTTCTGTCCTTGTGCATCCTCACCTCCCTCTCCTCACACTCTGCTATCTCTCTATTACATTTCTCACCTCATGGCCCTTTAATTTCTCTTTTGCTTGCTCAACAATTACATGCTCATTAACTGGGGGGGTTCAGGCAGGAGAGAGAGACGTCAGTGACAGGGCTGGAGGCCTTGCTGAGGTGCTCTGCTACTGTTGTTCCTTTATTGACAAGTCTGCTGCCTGCCTGCCTGTCTGCCTGCCTGCCTGCCTGCCTGCCTGTCTGCCTGCCTGCCTGGTCCTGAGCAACACCCGCATGGTGCTGCATGCTGATCAGTGTAGAGTCATCCAGCAGGAAAATGAAAGAGCGCGAGTGGGAGTGACGGAAGGAAGGAAAAGGAAGGAAGGATGCGGCACTGTGTTTTCACTCAACTCGGGGGGTATGAGAGGAGGAGAAGCAAGAGAAAGTGAAGTGAGCACAGGTCATTTCTTCCAAATCCCCTCTCCTCGGCGCAAGAGATTAGGCGGCTGTGCTCTTCGGCAGACGAGAGAGGCACGCTCCTGCATCTAATCCTCCTCTTTTAAACTGCTGAGAGTGCACTACAAAGTGGCGAAAGAGTCAGCGTCCACATAAAGCAGCCCGTGGAAAACAGGGGCCCATAGTTCAAAACAAACTGAGCCCTGTCTAACAATCGCCTAAGCTCTAAATCTCCTGTGTAGCTGCCACCAGAGCCGAACCAGGCACAGACTTTTTCCCGCCCACCTATCGCTTCACGCCAGGCTCTCTCTCCATCAAATCACCTGAACTTCCCTACAGGAAGCCAGCACTGTGTCAGAAATGCCCCTGCAACCCTCATTAACTTCTCTGCCATGGTGATGTCAGGCTTAGACACGTGCATGACAGCAATTTACACAATGTATACCAGCACACGCAGCCCATCCCTCTCCTCCTCCACTCACTGGCTGGATAGACCTCCCACCCTGCACAAAAAGGCTTTTAATAAACGGACAGGCAACGGCCAATTTAATCATGCTAATGTGTATGTTACAGTGGGTGGCTTATTGGCTATTTGATCTCCATACTGGCTCACTTGGAGAGAAATAGGAGCAGAATTTGCAAGAGAAAGAATGAAAAAATGCAAGCTTTGGGTCGGGGCAAGCAGTGAAGTGAAAATAAGAGAAGGTTAGTCAATTTAGTCTCCTTAACTAAGTAATGAAGACAGCAGTTCGAAGTCCGATTGCAGGGAAAGACGGCAGAAACAAAGGAAACAGGGGAGATTACTAAGCAAAAGCCAATCTTTCCTGTTAAAACAGTGGAATCTGCTCATGCATCATGGGAGATGAGGTGTCAAGTCAAGGCCAAATACAAAGTTTGACTTAGTGTTGAGGCTAGTTGTCCTGTCTATTTTAGCCATAAACATCTGGCACAGTGATGCCAAGAATGTAATCCTCTCTAGGCCACGTGGACAGTAAGCCCGGATAGAGAGGGATGAGAGGGTCGCCAGCTCACATGGCTTGGACTGAGAGAGAGAGAGAGACAGAGAGTAACAGAGAAGCAGGTGGCAAGGTGAATGTATAGACATATTTGAGACTGGATGGGATGGTGCACAAAGAGTTGTCCAAAGTGCTCAAAGAGAAGAGAGATGAGAGGAGGGAGATGGCGGATTGGATGGGTTGTTCATGCAGAGAGCTTTTAGTGGACAGAAGGGAAGAATGGGTAATTGTACCATCAGGAGCTCTGCAGAAGAAGTAGACGTGCTTGAACATACAGTCAACACGGCGTGCAGCTGTGGGACTGCTGCACAAAATTCACCACAAAAAGGACCTCAGTCATCACAGACCTCAAGTCATTAACGCAAAATGAAAAGCAATTATCCTCTTCCTGCAAGAAATAGTTTTTACACTCCAGCGCCTTATTTATGCAATCATACACCTGCGTAGCTTAGCAACTAAACAACAAGCTCGGGGTAAACCCTCGGTGTAATTATCTCTTTATCGCTGCAGCACACATTTATCACTTATTTCTCTATTGACTGATTTTAATGCATATACCAAGCATCTCTGCAAACATCAACTCACCTTAGAATCAAATTTTTTGGCTTATTTTGTAGTATCTGTGTTTTAGATGTTTAAGGATATTGTTTTTAGTTACCCCTCCAAAGACCCTCTTGTTCAGAACTGTAACAATTTACATTTATAGATTCTATGTGATATGTTGATTTCTTCTTCAAAGCTGTTAAAACTTATTACTGATCTTAAAAAGCCAAAACAGAAGAGAAATGTATATGTTTCCAACAATTTATAATTATAGTTATAATTATAGTTCAGCATCAGTAAGCATCAAAGAGTGCACTTTTTACTGGCTAATAGTCACACGATTCTGGCCTGAATCTCCCCTTCAGCCTCTCTTTGTTCCTGCATTCCTTGCCTCTTTCCCGACATCTCTTGACAGTGATTGTACTAACAAGGAAGCTAAAGTCAAGCCCTTGCTATAACTTGACATGTCTCTCCCTAAATTTGGCAGCATACACTGCAAATAGCAGACCTGGAGCAGAATCCAGATAAATTTGCTCCCTTGCTCCCTCCTCTCCCTCATCCCCTGTCCTCTCGGTCTCCTGCTCCTCAGCCAGCTAGAAACCAATATGCTCTGTGGTTACCTAATCTAACCAGGTAGGCAGGGAGAACCAAATACAACATTGTGATGGCTGTGGATGACCCTCGAGCCGTGTGTGATGGCGAGTAATAATATTCCAGGGAGAGGCATGCAGCCTGAAATCTGTGTCAAGAGAGGCCGTGGGGGAAATGGCTCTTTGGTCCTGCTGCTGCTCTGCCCTGCTCTCCTCGCTTCACTGGAAGCCCCTGCCCTCAGAATGAAAGAATAATGAAACACAAGATGCAACAGGCATCCTGATGTCGGCTGTCAGACACTCGACGCATGTTCACAAGCCGGCATCTGAACAGCAGCTCTGTGTGTCTGTCTGAGGCGCCGAGGATAACAACTGAGGCAAAGATGCAGAGACCACACTGACAGCACTGGGTGTCAGAGGGAGAAAACTGTGTGAAGTGAGGGAAGGGAAGGGCTTAAAATGTGAAGAAGTGAGGACCATTTCCCCTCAATGTCAATGATTGGCTTGGCTATTCACACCTAGGAATGTTTTTTTTCCCATGACCGGATGCCCTTTGGTCAGTCGGACCTACACTATAAAGGTCTGAGCTGCACTTTACAGGAGTTAGTTTGTTCTTGGGTTCCTCTCTGAAGGTAACAGTTTTTCTATGAATTCAGCCACAAAGACTTTCAGCACTTAATCTAACTGTGCAGTAACAGTCACAAGAAGTTGAGCTGTAAGGAGCTGCAGTGTTCTGTCCAATACTGTGGATGATTTTTTTAATGTGGATTGATGAATCTGGAAAATTCAGGAATCTGGGGAGAAAAAAAAAGGATTTTATAGGGTCTAGCACCTCAGTTGCAGGTGTAAATATGTGTTTGTACTCACCATGTGTTGTGGTGGCATACACTAACCCTGACCTACAGGTAGGATTTATTTTATAAATTAGAACAGCAGTAAGTTGTTTCGTTTAACAGTTGTTGTTTTGTTTTTTTTCATCAAACTAGAAAAAAATATAGCGGTACAGGAAAGAACAATGCCAGGCTCTTGCAATCCCCATAATAAAATCATCACACTCACAGTGAGCCAACTGTGAAACATCATTGCATGTCAGTATCACTTTGATTCTCCCATTTGACACTGAAATTAAATAAATGCGACACAAGCAGGTTATTTGCTTTTTTTAATCAGCCTTTGACAAAATTTTTCATTTGAGACGATGGAGTTTAATACCTTGGTCTATTTTACCTTAAATCCCCTCTGAGCTCTTAAGTTATATCATTGTGATGAAAACTATATCATTCTAGTTAGAATGATACCACTTAACCAAAAACATTATCCCAATGTTTTTGAATGTTATTTTTTTTCCCTCTAAGCAAACTTTATTGGTGAGAGCAGGCCTGGAGGACGAGACCCCAGCGGCCCACCAACTGGAGCCACTTTTAAATAGCCCAGACACACCTTCTCCCCAGTGAAAAGGCAGCATGCTGCACGAAGAAAAAAAGGCACTTTGCTCTAATTAACAGTGTTTTTCTCTCCTCTTGGCCCAGTACTGCTTCAGTTTGCCACATTTACATTTACAGGGCAGGCTTTTAGTTGACACTCTTGTCCAAAGCCACTTAAAAATGAACACATAGAATACTTACAAGATCAACAGCGACTGCGTGCGGCCAGCAGTGAGGAGGGCAGGGGTGGGAGCAACAGTGCCCTAACAATGTGCTTTTGATAAAACAATGATCCTCTGAAGAAAAAGAAAGGAAAAGGAAAGAAAAAAGGAAATGTGAGCTAAGGAGAAATGTCAAAGGCTTCTTTTTTTATTAGAGCAATTTATAGCAAGCAGGAGAGGATATGATTGAGCAGTGAGATGGTGAAAAGATGAGGCTCCCCTGAAGAGATGAATTTTCAGACTTTGACTGAAAATGTGTGACTGTGAAGGTCTTGTTGCAGGCACCCTGCTGCTTGACAGTGCCAAACTTGGAAAGTTGGAAAGCTTTGTTTAAATGTGCTTTGGTGAGATCCATTTCCAAGTGAACTTGCGCTGATAGCTTATAGATAGGCCTGTATTATAGATCTGAGATGTTTGCTCTGGACAAGTGGAATTTTAACCAGGATTTTCAATCGCAAACATGAATCATCGACTTTCGTCTTTGTTAACATGTGCTTTAGATGCCAGAAACTGACATACTTGGGCTTTTGAACTTGCTATTTAACTTGTGCCTCCTCTCCTGCTGCATTTGAAGAACACTTTACCCTCTCAAAAATAGACTAAAACACCAAGTAAATCCCGACAGTTGGCTCCTAAAACAGGGTTTGTGGAATATTCAGTATGAAGCCAGCTGCATTCACATGCACTGCGAGCTTGAATCTTGTCTCACTCGACAGCTGAACTGGTTTTGCAGTCAGTTGCTTCTGGCCACAAAAAAAAGCACAAAAGCCCTCACTGACTCTACAGACAGGACCACAAACTCCAGTATTATTGTTTTCATCCAGACCATCTCAGTTTGGCTGCTGTCATGGAATTATAAAACTCAGAGTAAATACATTTTCTCCAAACTCAAATTCAAACTCAAACTAAAACCTAAACTCAAATGCAAACGCAAGATAAAACTCAAGTTCACTTTTCAATTCAGGTGGATGTCTAGGGTTGTTTCACTAACTTTTCTCACTTCCATCTAGTTAAATAATGCAGGGCAGCATTCAGTCATCATATTTAAATTGGGTGTTTCTAGACGAAATTGGGCTGCGTTTTCTTCTTTACAGTGTTGAAAAAATTCTGAGTCTCACCAAGTCACCAGTTAAGAGCCATTTTAAAAATAACTGGTGGTAGTCAAGGCTCATAGATATATGCAGACTGATGTAGTTTGCCTTTTCCCTGAATAGGGTCATGTGGTAGAGGCATGACATCCTGACTGATAGGATTCAATCAGGAAGTTAACGTGGGTGTTTGCGTCATTGTTTCCAAAAGTGTCTGTTTCCACTCACAAAGGCTACATTAGAGTTTTCTCCAGAGTTTTCAAACTAATAAGGGGTCAGCAGCATTTCTAAGGGTGAGAGTGTTAGTCGTTCTAATACACTGCAGTCATGTGGATGTCAGGTGCAAAAGTAGCAAAAGTTATGTGACTCAAAATTAAAACATATTAGTGTGAATGCAGCCTTAATAAGGATGTTTTTATCTAGACATGTTTTTTTATTCTTAAGTTCAGTTTCACGAAGAAAAGAATCTGGTTGTAGCAAGGTTTTTTTATTTCATTATAATGAGGGGATTTATTTGTATTTTTAGCAAAAAATTATACTTAATGTCAAAAGAATGATGACATTTGAAAGCACAAGTTTGTTATTAGTTGAGCTTTGGAAAATATATTAGGAGGATAGAAGAATCTCACCCGCTCCTGCTCCTTACAATCCTTAACTCATTAACCTGCGCAAATAAAATTGCAGAAGCGGTCATTAGGCTGTGAATAAACAGACTTTCAACCATCCAGACTCACCTGGAATTTTCTATGTGGCACTAACCTGCTCCAACTCATCCTAAAAACTGAATTACTGGTCGGATCCTTTTTTTTTTGTCATGATGCTTCTCAGAACTCAAGCAGCGATTTACTGTCTGGTAAACGTTTTAAAAGAAAGAAATGAGCAGCAGTTGGTGCAGTGTGTGCTCGTCATGGGGAGCGACATTGCTGAGCGCACTTATACACACTGCCATGGCAATGGACGCAGCTTTTTGTCCAGGAGGGGACAGAGCACAGACATAGCTTTGTGCACTGTATGTCTGCTCTGTATGTCAGCGCCAGGGGGAAGTATGTGGTCTTATGGAGCTGAGGGTCATTATTTTGTGTGCACAAGGACGTGGCGTCGCTGAATGTAGCGAACAGGGCAGAGCAGCTGTTATTGTGAGCATCATCCTTTGTGCCTTTCACGCAGCCTTCATCGCTACACCTCCCATCTCTTCTCCCTCTCTGCCACACTGTCTCATATGCCAGTCTCTTACAACTGTGGCCTCATTCCCTCTTTCTCCATTATAATTTTTTCTCAATCTCGAGCCCCCCTCCTCTTTTTCCTTTTTTTTCTCCTTGCTGTCCTCTTGCTCTGTTGCTGCAAGCTTCTGATTATCTATCTCCCCGGTTTCTTCTCCCTCCCCCTCTCACTCCTTCCTGCTCCACTTCTTCAATCTGTTTCTCTCTTTCTCCCTCTCCTTTTCCCTCCTCGCTCTCTCTCTGCCTCTTTTGCTCCTGCAGCCTCAGTGTTCCTCTGTCTGAATAGCAGGGATGCTTTTGTAGAAGGTTTCCATAGTGATGTGCCATTTGAACAAGTCTTCATTCACGTCTGTTGGCTCTAAGCTGGAGAGAGGCCATGTTATCTCCCCCTGACACACAGGCAGACCTGTGCCACTCAATCCCCACAACTGTTAGCCTGCAACCAGCGAGCTGCTGCACATCTTCTAGCTGGAGCTTAATTACGAACTCGTCTCGCTTCTGTTCATCTCCCGTTACTGAGTATGGCGACATTAGCATGACACTCAGAAAGATTTACTTGCTCAATCACAGCCTGAATTGGAAACTGTAAGTCAGGTATATTTTAAGGTGGAACATGTTGAATATTACTGCCTGTAAATAATTACCACAAGACTGGATGCAATTTACCTTGTGGTTATTACACAACCCTACAGCATTTCCATTTTGGCAAAGGTGATCTCAAATAATCAACACTAGGAGTTGCAGATTTCCTGAAAATGCTAACTCGGAGAAAACATTGGTAGTATTTCATTTTCTTCCATCATGCAATTTCAATCATATTTGTATTACCCTTACATGTATATTTAGACTCATGGATATTTTACCCCAATCTACTCTTTTATTCTATTCTTTTATTTCATTAAAGAACACAACAAACCACAGAAAATGTATTTGCATCCATCGTTATACAAGCACAGTATGACAATAATCAGATTTATTGAGTGTAATATTATTTTTCTTACCACCTCATAAAATATGCACATATTTTGGATTTGGATAAATCTATTTATAAATAAGTAACTTTGTTGTGCAGAATACTCTGCCAATTGGAAACCAAATAAAAACAGGTTTGTGGCCTATTTTGGTTTCAGATCCAAGTTTAGGAAAAGTTGATTAAGGTAATATGTGTCAGAAATATAATATAGTACTAACAAGGATTTTTCATTGATATATATTAACTTAAAAATAACACTTTTTTGTGTTTTTATTACCTTAGAGGGAGCTTTTATATCTTTGGGATGGGGGGTCCTCTTCCACAGAGTCTGCCATGTTGCGCTGCCGTGTTTCTTATAAGCCTCGAATGGACAAACTAAATACCGGCTGTTAGGACCTTATGGGTGAGTTTTTGCAAGCTTTGTGTCCGTCCTACAAACTTGGAAGGGAAAGGCGAACTGAGCTGTGGTCAGCTGGCTGCAATCTGCAACCTTCCCACTTGATGCTACTAAACGCTTCACATTGGAACTTCAGGTCCAGTTTGGTTTTATGTCTTTAAGGATGACCTGCTCAGAGACACTAGATCTGTTTAAAGAACTCGAGACCAATACAGTCACATGATACCAAACTCAAAATGAGTAACTACAAAGGCGGCAGGCTAATCTCAAAGCAGCCCACTGAACTCAGGAGCCAAACGGGTTGAAATTTCCTCACTGAAGCTTTCTCAGATCTTTCATCACTTTGAACTCTCATAAGTCAATCAACTCCTCTTCCCCTCTGAATATTTTTTATTTGGAGTGAGACATGAAACGAAATATAGGATATGGTTGCGTCAATGGTATTTCCAGTGATTCTAGCCTTGGATCAGTTCCACGCAGTCTCATTAACAAAGGCATGTTCAATCAAGCACAGGTTGAGCGGAAAGGATTACAAATAGGCTTACCGTCTGAACCGGGGCTGGTACCGGCGTGTCGTGGCCATGCCATTGTCTTCCACTGTGGGTGCGGGGTGTGTGGTGTTTTTCCACTCTCTTGCGACAGTTCGGGAAAGAAGGAATGGCCAACTTCCTCCCCTCTCCGAACCTGTCTCGCTGTGAATGATGGGTGCTTAATGAGCCCCACAGAGGTGACTGCTGGCGAGCAGACACATAATGTTCAGCCTTTTGTGGAGAATCTTCCAGTCACCTCAAACTCTTACAAAAACAGCCCGCACAGGCTTACAAATTAATCTCATGTTTTTTCATTTTACACATTTAGTAAATTGTTTTTCTGCAGCTTACTGTGTTTAAACTGTGTGAAAATGTTTGATATGGAAACAAAGCACAAGAAAATTAC
>JAPZDW010000023.1:22709809-22722238 GCA_029814725.1 Acanthurus nigricauda
GCAAGAGTTAGTTCTCTTGGGTTCTACACTTCTATGAACCATTTGCGGAACTATCACTATTTTCCCACATCTCATAAAGTGCCTGACATTTTGATAGCTGGCACTATACACCCAGTGCCATTTGTTGCAGAAAGGGAGATATTGGCTTGTGAGAGGACTGTATGGGTTGAATACTGCACTGTCAAAACATAAAAGAAGAAAAAGCAAACCACAGGTTTAACTGTGAAAACACCAGAGACAGAGGTTCTCCTCCCCAAAGCAGAGGTCGATGTCTCAGAGGCTGATATAAGAGGCTATGAGTGAAACCTCAAAATTCCCAAAATGCCCACAATTGATGTCTCCATCCCTAAAATAGACCTGGATGTGTCCTTACCAAAAGTTAAGCAAGGTGCAAAAGGTGATGGAGAAAAAGGCAAATTCAAGATGCCAGGAATTGACTTGTACCTTCCTCGAGGAAAAGCAGACATTGAAGGAGGTAACATTGGTGTTGATGCAGGAGGAGAGAAATTCAAAATGCCTCACATAACAATGCCGTCAATAGATGTGTCCCTTCCCAAAGGGAAATCGGGAGATCTCGATGTACCAGACATTGAAGCAGATGGAGGGGGTGAATTTAAGATGCCTCATGTAAAATTACCCAATGTTGATATAACATTGCCAAAGGTAAAAACTGGAAAAATCGATACTCCAGATGTTGAGGTTGAAGGAGAGGGTAACAAAATCAGGATGCCTGGTATCAAAATGCCCAACTTTGACATTTCTTTGCCTAAAGGAAAGACTGGTAAATTAGAGGGACCAGATGTTGAGATTGAAGGAGGAGGAAAGTTGAAGATGGCACATGTCAAAATGCCACATGTTGACATTAACCTGCCAAAAGGTGCAAAGGTTGATGTACCAGATGTGGAAGCAAAGGTTGAGGGAGGAGAAGCAAAATTCAAAATGCCCCATTTTAATATGCCTTCACTTGATATTTCACTGCCGAAAGGAAAAATTGAAGGTCCAGACGTTGAAATAGAAGGTGCTGGAGGAAAGTTCAAACTGCCTGAATTAAAAATGCCAGGTGTTGACGTCTCTCTGCCAAAAGGGAGGATTGAAGGTCCAGAGATTGAGATCAAAGGAAAAGATGGAAAATTCCAGATGCCACATGTCAACATGCCCTCTGTTGATATTTCACTGCCAAAAGGAAAAATTGAAGGTCCAGATGTTGAAATAGAGGGAGGCACTGGAGGGAAGTTCAAAATGCCCCACATGAAAATGCCAAATGTTGACATCTCTCTGCCAAAAGGAAAAATTAGAGGTACAGAGATGGAGATTAAAGGGGAAGGTGGAAAATTCCAGATGCCACATCTCAGCATGCCAGATGTTGATATTTCACTGCCAAAAGGAAAAATCGGAGGTCCGGATGTTGAAATAGAGGGTGGTGCTGATGGAGGGTTTAAAATGTAACACATGAAAATTCCAGATGTTAATATTTCACTGCCTAAAGGAAAGATTGAAGGTCCGCATGTTAAAATGGATGAAGGTACAGGAGGAAAGTTCAAATTGCCTCACATGAAAATGCCAGATGTTGAAATCAACCTGCCAAAAGGAAAGATCGAAGGCCAAGAGGTGGAAATAAAAGGACATGGGGGGAAATTCCAGATGCCAAATCTCAACATGCCCTCTGTTGATATTTCACTGCCGAAAGGAAAAATCGGAGGTCCTGATGTTGAAATCGAGGGTGATGCAGGAGGGAAGTTCAAATTGCCACATGTGAAAATGCCCAACATTGATGTATCTCTTACTAAAACAAAAGTAGAAGGCACTGAAATAGAGACACCTGAAATAGAAATGGAGGGACAAGGACGAGGAGGGTTCAAAATGCCTCACATGCAAATGCCAGATGTTGACATTTCTATTCCTAAAGGAAAGATTACAGGTCCAGAGGTGGGGATTAAAGGGGAAGGTGGAAAGTTCCACATGCCACATCTCAGCATGCCCTCTGTTGACATTTCACTGCCAAAAGGAAAAAGTGAAGGTCCAGATGTTGAAATTACCGGGGACGGGGGACAGTTCAAGATACCTAATCTGGACATATCTTTCCCTAAGGGGAAAGCAAATATTGACACACCAGAGATGAAAGTAGAGACAGAAGGAGGAGCCATCAAGTTGCCACATATTAAGATGCCAAAAGTTGATATTGTGCTTCCCAAAGGTAAAAGTAAAGATATTGACACACCTGCTATGGAAGTCACAACAGGGACGTTCAAAGGGCCAAATGTTAAACTTCCAAAGGGGGCTATGACAGTGTCAAAGGATCAGTCAGGTGAAGTGGAGATCAACTTTCCAACCATTGAAATTAAAGGGCCACAAGGCACATCTCTAGATCCAAAAATTGATGTGAGACACAGTAAAGACAAAAAATATACAGATGCTCATGGTGAAGCTGATTTACGTGGTGAAGGAGAGCACAGAGGCCTGAAGCTAAAGATGCCAACAATGGATATCAAAGTTCCAAAAGGAGATCCGGGGCTTGATATAGAACTTGATAAGGGAGAGGGCAAGAAGGACAGGAAAAAAATCGAGCTACCTGACTTGGATCTCAACACAGAAGGAAACGGCAGCAAAGGAAAGGGGGCTAAAGTAAAAGGAACAAAATTCAGGATTGGAATGCCGAAAAAGAAAACTGGCAAAAATGTAACAACAGATGTGAAAACATGCAAAAACTGTGATGATGAGTAGTTAGGAGGTCAAGGACAACACAAATGCAAAGTCAAAGAGGGATCTGAGTATGAAGTTGAAACCCACAATGGACATAAAGAGGACAAAGTTGGTATCAACATTGCCCTGCCAGAGGTAACGTTACCAAGTGTACAAGGCTCAGCCAACACAGGAAGAGTGGAAGAGGGTGGCGTCTCTTCATCCAGAGCAGAAATCAAAGTCCCCAGAATTCCAGACATAGAGTTTGATATTGATACATCACAGGATGATGACGATGACAAAACAGAAAAAGGCAAGAAAATCAAAATCCCAAAGTTTGGTGTCCCATTACCTTCTATCTCTTCTCCTGAGGGGAGAATGAACATCTATGGCCCAGAAATTCAGTATGAGGGCCCTAAAATGCCGAAAGTAAAAAAAGCTGTTTTTGTCCTGGTAAACCCTCCTGAAACAGACGAGTCTGCTGCATCCACAAGCCTCCAAGAAGAGGAGACAACATTTCAGGCTGAAACTGAAGACGTCAAAGTGAAGATGCCCAAAATGAAAAAGAAAACAAGCTTTGGGAAGTCTAAAGATAAATCAGGTGCTGTGAGCACAGAGAAGGAGGGAGAGGACAAGTCAAAGGGAGGGAAGTTAAAAATGCCCCAAGTATCATTTTCTCCTGGAAAATCTGGATCATTTGACATCAAGGGTTCAAGTTCAAGTTCCAATGGTGAACGGGATGCAAGTCCTCACAAAGGCTCCAAGGATGATAAAGTTGCATTTAGTGGCAAAATCAAACTTCCAAAAGTGGAGTTCACATCTCCATATGGCAAGACGGCTGCAGCAGGGGAGGATACAGAAATGAGTGCGAAGCTGGAAAAGGATTCATCACCAAGAGAAGTCAGAGGACACACTAAAGGGCTTAAAGTTAAACCAGGCAAGATGGCTTTTGAAGGTTTTAGTGAGGGGCCCTCAGAGGATGTGGTGTCGTCTCATGCCAGAACAGATATGCCGGACAGGGACAGCTCGGGGTCCCCAGCCGAATCAACCATGGAGTTCACATCAACGAAGGTCCAGACTTGGAGTGAGGTTGAAGAAAAAGAATCTTCTCCATGGTTCAAGGTCCCAAAGTTCACCCTGAAGCCACACTCCACAGGTAGGAATAAACAAAGCTTGTAATTATAGCTTTAGCTTAAAGTTGACATGTGATCAATGAAAAATTAAATACAGACAAAAGTCAGACAGTATCCAAGTCAAAGATGTTTTATCATAATTTTTTTTAAAGAGTCAGTGACTTTTTTTTACTATTATTTTTTACTATAAATGTATTTTACTATTACTTCTAAAATTGATAAACCTATACACTGTCCTTTTATTTAAAGGGGACTTGTCATGGTTGGTCATTTGTGTCATGGCTTCTGTGACTCTGGCAAAACCTTGAAACCTTGTTAAGCCCCCATGTTTAGCAAGTTTCATGAATTTTATGGAAGTGCCGTTATAAACCACTGAAGCACTCCTATAAAAGAGACAGTTCACAATTGCAAAAATGCTTAGAAAATTAACAATAAATTTCATATTATGCGTAAGCTTTTTTATGTGTTTAAAATTGTAACCTGAGTTCTATCATTTCTTTCACAATAAAACCATAGAATTTGTTCCATTATGCACTTATATATACATCATTTCCTCTCTCTGTCACCTTTGATCTGTTTGTTTTTTTAATTCTATGAATTATTAATATATCATCTCTTGCTTTGTCTCTGTTATATAAGACTGAGATTCTTTTCCTGCTTGATATCTTCACCTATCCTCTCCTTCAATCTTGCCTCTGCTTGTTTCCTCTCCTCCTCTCCAAGGCTTCCTCCAGATAACCCCAGAGGGTTCTCCTCAGGCCCAGCGAAAAGGGGAGGTGGGAGGTGAGGTCGATGTCTCCGGGTCTTTCTGCCTCCACACCTCAGGGCTCGACTTCACCACCCAGGAAATTTCCGAGGAGCACCAAGTCTCCTCCACTGAGGAAGGAACTGTAACCACGGTGACCAAGACCACCAGAATCACCAGGCAAGTTACCGCTGAGCAGCGAACAGGTGAATCTTCGACAACGACTACAACAACAACTCACCATGTGACGGACTTCAAATGCTGAGGATGCTGTAATAATATCTTAATGTCATTTAATTTTTTTTGTGTTTTCTTTGGAGAGGTTGCAGTGTTCTTGTAAGCTAAGCCTGCAACGTAGCAAACCTCGATCAAGTAAAAGTCTTTATTTTGTATTTTGATAGGTGAGGAATGAATGTGAATCGATCAGCATTATTGTCACTATCACAGCAAATAGAGTAATATATGCTTCATTTTTTATTTTAAATGTGATTATTTTTTGTTATTTTTGAGTTTTGTTAGTTTAGTCCTCCTTATTTTCATAATTTTGTTTGGTTTCAAAGGTTTGACTCTGAATGTAAACGTCAGATTGCTTAATTATTTATTGTCGTTTGTGTTTTCAAAATGGGCTGGGATGAATCATTTACTCACATCAGCATCATGGATTTGACCATGTTTTTAAGAGGAGGTCAAAACGAGTCGTTCTGAACCTCTGAAGTACAGGCCAGCAGAATAAACATGTACATACAACTATGTAATTGCTCTTTTGAAGCAGAATCCCTTCAATCTGAAATGTAATTATTTTCATATTCAACAGAGTCTGAAGTAGAAGAGATATTTTTGACCTGATAACCTTTTTTGTTTGTCTTGAAGAAAAAGTGTGAGCTTTTTGAGATTATAGGCTTTTCTCATTTACTGCCATAGTTTTATATTTGAAGCATTTAGCTGGTGCTGTTACCCCGAGATTATAACAGTGAGTGAGCAGGACTGTTTTTCTGCTGTGGGGATCAAACCTGTGACCTTCTGCTCACAGGTTGCTCCCAAACATTTAGGCCACCCTGCTGCTAATCTATTTTATATTCGTGTTTTTTACTGTACACTACCGCACACCACTGTATTTTTTGTGAATGAGGCTTTAGCGTTAAGATGACCTCCTGACTGATGCTGACTTTTTGAAACTCAGTTGAACTGTGGTGAGTTTCAGAACATCAGCAGCTAGCTGGGAGGAAATTTGAGGATTTAAGTGCTATTTAGGAACAAAATCAGTGAGAGGTCACTTAAAAAATAGTCCTTTTAAAATTATTGTCACTATAAGGCTGCTGTAATGAGAATGGCTAAGTAGTTGCAAACCGTTATTTTGTACAAAAGCCGTCATGTTACAAAACATGTCCTCTAAAAGCAAAGATCAAAGCAGGAGGACAAAGGCAAGTTTTCCCTTTGAGAAAAATGTCTCATTATCTGGCATGCTTCTGTATATTACATCAGTATTTGCAAGATATTACAGAAACTGTTTTATTAAGTGCCTTTACCCATTATTTTTCAAGGAATAACTGCTTTGAAATGGAATGGAGAAAAGCTTTCTGCTGCCTTTTAAATATTTTATTGTCTCTACATTGGGACATTTCCCCACTACTGTCTGCACCATTTGGGAAAAAAAATCAACTTATATTTTTTGGAAATATATGAAAATATACTTTTGAAAACTACTGATTTTATACAATACTTATTGCCTTACAAGGTAACAGTTTCTCTGTATACATATGATGAGCTATTTTTCAAGCAGATGAAAAGTTTTTAAGAATAATCACCTTTTACTTGGTTGGTAAACTGAATGAAATTGTGTGATAAAATGCATGAAGAATTCCTGTTAAATTCACCTTCATATTCATTTATTTACAATTTTTTTGAAACTGCCTGTTTTGCAGGTAAAAAAAATAGATTTTTAAAAAAGCTGGATCAAGAGGACAAACAAGTAAAGGTAACACAAAGAAGTGTTAATGTGCAGAGAGATAATTTTACCCTTCTGGTTTTATTAAGGCCTCAGATTTCTTTAAATTAAAAAGGGTTTCAGTGCCAAAATGTTTTTGTCAGGCTGCATTGGAGAGGATGTTGGTTAAAATGTTACTGCAATAAAATAATATTCCCACAAAAGAATATTCAATCATAGTTTTCTGATGTCTAGACCTTCACAACGACAGAATCAGTTTTAAAAGCTGTGGACTTATTAATGTGTCACGAGGTTTTATGTGTGTGTGTCCACTCGAAATCTGTTAACTTGAATCTTTTATTTGTACAACTTCCCCTTTGCAGGGTCAAGAGGGGCTGGAGGGTACAGTAGATAACATGACAAAGAATACAGAGAAAACAGCCACAGACAAATTCAAATTCCTTAGAAAACACACAAGTGTACAAAAGCCCAGTTACAGCAGAACAAGAAAAATGTGTGTGTGAGTGTGTGTGAGTGATATTAGGGGTTGTAAGTAAGAGTTTTGACCATCATTATTTTGAAATGATACATTTTGACTATGCAAATATGAGAAATAACTTAGTAATCATGTTAATTTTTTTTCATTACACATGATTTTAATTTCATAAATATCTCATAATAATGGTTTACTTTCTCTTAGTTTTAACTCAGTAATTCAAAATTCCAGTTTTTTTTGTAAGCAAACATTTTAATGCACCAGGTATAATTGTTGGATTTCAAAATTATGACATCGTACTGAGCTCACTATCTAATATTTTTTAACTTATGTCATATTTTTGACTTTATATCTAAGACATATGATAATTAATCATTTATTAAAACCTCCTCGTGTCCACCATACAACTCAAACATTATTTTATCTTCAGACAAAATTTCAGTGTTTTCAGAGATAAATTCTGTTTAAAGAGAACAAGTTCCTCGCTCGACATTATACAATCATAACTGCTTTTTAAAGTTAACTTAACTTGAAAGATCTAGAGGGCAGCTTATATTAAAAATATTTCTATATGTAAGTGAGAAACTGGCTGAATTTAAAGGCCAGTGTCAAACTTAAAGTCCACTAAAGATTTGCGATATTAGTGCCCCCTAGTGGCTGAATCAAAAACAGACGCAGCCAGCAATGCACGTCCCACAAGAGTTTCTTTTTCTCCCTTGCTCAGAGAAGCTTTAACATCTCAGTAACTGGAAGAAATGCTGGGTTTAGTTAGTTTAAATCATCAGACAGTGAAAACAGGAGATAGAAGCCCGTGGATGATTAAAGGGATCATTTTCAGCTGAACAACGTGCAAGAAAATGCTGCAGAACCAGTCACAGCCATATCACAGTCTCCACTCTATTAAAACCACTACAGAGGCATTAAATGTAGAAGTAAAAGTATAAGAACAAAACGACAGAACGTGTTGTAATTAAGCATAAATCAGTCACCAACAGAAAGAATAAACTGCTCTTTGTTGTAGATCAGAAACAAAAAGAACACACGGCTGAGTTTTACTGAAAAACATCCAGGAGAGCAGGGACTTTGAAGGAGAAAGTGATAAACTGTACACACCAGTGCATGACGTCTTCCCATTGTGTGTGTGTGTGTGTGTGTGTGTGTGTATCTACCTATTTACTGCTGTGATGATGCTGTGCGACGTCGGCTACAGGGATGAGCGTATGTGAGGGGAGATTACTGCTGTATGAGGGGCGAACAGTGCCGCAGAGAGGAGGAAGCAGACTGCAGACACTCCAGCTCCACTTTTACTGTTTTCAGCTGATTGAACAAAGGCGACCAGCAGGGTGAGGCCATGCTGTGCTGCTACTGTGCAATTAAACCTGCAGCTCTGCGTCCACTTTAGCAGCCGCAGACAATAAGTAGCGACCAAAAATGATTAAATATGACCCCTTTTGTAGAAAATTATATTTATTCTGGAAAAAAAACATTACAGTATTTTCTGTGTAAAGGTTTGTCTGATGCAAAGCAAGATTTGTCGTAGAAAAAATGCAGCAGACAGAATATTTTTTTCATCTTAATGACAGATTAAACGTTTTCAGGTCATTATTAGTCTTTAATTTAAAAGGACATCTTTCTTCCAAACGTGGCATCAACAACCCCGCATACACTTCCGCTCTCCTCACCTCCCCTTGCCTCCGTGTGGCACGAATCCCCCCTCCTTTCCGTGAGTGGGCTGCAAGTCAAATTAGCTCTCCGTCATCATGCTCGCCGAGCGCACCCGAGGCTACTGCGGTACGATGCGGCGACGCACGATGCCGAGCCGCGGCGGATGAGATGATGCGCAGTGGCCGAACGGACGAGAGGGGAAAGAGAGAGACCGAGTCAGGATTCGGTTCGGTGTTTGGCTTTGATTCAGACGATGGGACGGACCTGAGATGCGTGTCTGACCGATCCGTAGCGCTGTAGCTCCAGTGGTGCAGGCCGACTGGAAGGATGTGGTGGCGCTGATCCCGCTGAAGGATGCTCCAGAGCCCGAGGAGGGACCAATAAGGCTTCTCCTGTAAACAACAAGGAAGCAGAGAGACGTGAAGTGAAGGACACTTTATTCAAAGCCTGGACCTGAGACGCTGAGGCATCTAGTTAGGTGAGAAATAAAGCCTTTCCTCGGGCATCTCTTTCAGGACACGTTGGCTGGGGATACTGGTTTCTCTGGTACAGTGTGTGGTTTGACGAGGTTCATCTTCATCGTAGTGGTACACAGCCCGCTGATGTGAGGAGGCTAAGTGAGATTTGCGTGGCCCAAACCTGTTTTTTTACAGCTTATTGAGTCACTTTGGGATAAATCCTTTAAGCTGTTATGACACGAGAAGTGAATTAATGGATTTACTGCCACCTGTGTTTCATTTTCAGTCCTTTTGATGATTCGGCTGATGCAACTACTCATCTAATTGGCACCACGATGGACACGACGTGAATGCACAATTTTATATATATATAAAAAATAAGGCTCGCCCTGTCAGTGTAGGAGTAGTACGAAAAGAAACCACCTGAGTTCAAATAAACAATATGACCTTTGACAGACTCGCACCCCCTCAGTCAGAGCTGCCATCATCCAGATGATCCACATCATGTCTCAGCCTGGTTTTATCAGAAATAAAACATTTCTTATTTATGTTTTTGTTCGCATTTTCATTAGATTTGCCTCCATCTGGTTTCTCAGTAATCAGATAAGTAACATCAGGAATCGAAATGTGACTCCTGAGGACAGGATTCGTACTATTTTTACTGTATTAAACATCTCTGGGTTTTTTTTTGTGAGCAGAAATCTTTTTTCTTTTTTTTAAGTAAAAGTCTTTCATTTCCTGTGTTGTTTCACTCCCCTGCAGGTTGTTTTGTGACAGCTGAGTCAGTCCTCCGTGCCGACGGGGAGGGCGGTGAAGCTCTGAAGACGGCGTCACTGAACATCAGTCTGAAAGGAAAACAAACTTGTCATTATCCCCTCCATCACCGGCTCAGACAGCTGGACGTCTGACCTCGGCATCTATTTTCTACGTCAGGAGCCTCTTGAAGCTCAGGAGCGATAAAGAGAGACAGAGGCACAATCGCGGCTCACTGTCAGGAAAAACAAGTGATTCTGCTTCTTGTTCTTTGTCCAAAACTCAGATGTTATCAGAATGAACTGTCAGGCTTAGCAGGAGAGTCAGCTCTCTCTCCTGCAGGGTCAAGTAAATATTTTCTCCTTTGTCAAAATGATATAGTTAGAAATTCTTCAGGATATTTCATAATGCGCAGTGTCTTTTTTCCAAACTATCATCTTTTTACCTTTGAGCTGTCACGCTCTGAATCAAGAACAGACTCTTGATGGTGCCAGCGTTCCCTCTCGCCTGACGGGCTGCATTTGGATATAAAGTATAAGCAAGAACAGACCAATAGAAGATAAATGAGGCCAACAACGAGCACCATGCTCCAGCAGAACAACAACAACAACTACCCCTGCCTCAACGTGTCGGGCTCCACCCCTGAGATGCTTCAGAAGTGCTCCAGAGCCTCCCTGCCCTTCCCCAGCCGACTGGAGCTGGGTGATCTGCCGCTGATCCGGGGCCTGCGAGCCTGGGCCCTGTGCTCCAAGAACCGCCGGAAGGCCGGTGGTCTGCTCGGAGGAGGACAAGCACCAACAGCTCCTCCTGCAGGCCGCAGGGGCTCCACCTCCTGCCCCAGGCCTGCAGACGTGTACCTGAGCGGGGAGTGGGGTCGCATGGGGTACGGGCTTCCTCTGGGACTGGACTCCAGGCAGTCCGGCATCGGAGCTCTGGTGACTGTTGCCACTCTGAAGACCTCAGAGGGCAGCGGGAAGACGCAGACTCAGTGCCTCTTCCTCCGGACTGAGAAAGGGAGTTGTTTGTACTCGACGGCTAAGCCTGGTTCTGGGTCGACCACCAGCGCAGCCTCCAGTGTGGTTGGGGGATGGCTGAGAGGGAAGACAGGAGGAGGAGGGAGCAGAGATACCCCAGCCGGGAGGAGGGACCATGGGCCAACTCTGCCGGCACAGACTGGAGCAAACCGGGTTAGAGTGCGATCCGGCCGGAGATGGAGGAAGTCCTGTAATTCAGCAGGCCGGGAGAAAACTGGTGTGAGCAGAGAGAGGCAGCAGAGGAGCAGGGAGGATCCTGCTGGAGAAATCACTCTGGAAGAAAGGCAGGAAGAGCCAGACAAAGGAGGCCCGGACAGTAAACAGTTTCCCAGCCCGCAGCAGGACATCAGGAGAGCCAGACTGGAGAAAGAGGGAACGCTCAGAAGTCCCAGATGCTGCCATAATGCTTCTCCTAAAACCTGCACTCAGTGTGGACGGAGAGCACAGAGGAGGTTAAGCCAGGAGGAACACGAGGGAGATGAAAGTCCAAGAAGAAGCGTCCCAAACAGGCTGAACGGCGAGGTGAAGGGGATGAGGAAGGACAAGCAAAAGAATGAGGAGGAGGAGAAGAGAGACCTCGGCGAGTTGGAGTCTTCTAACTCTGTTTTGACTTCACCAAATTCTGACCAGGAATCTAACAACTTTCTCTGTGATGTCAAAGAGATTAAAGAAGCCGAGAGCGATGAAGAGCTGAAGACACGAACGTCTCACAGGAAGGAAGAGGAGGTTACAAACTCTGAGGTTGTGAAGAGACATGCAAACAGCGACTCCATCAACAGTCGTTCTGAGCAGGTGACTCATGACTTCACATCACGACACGACAGAGATTTTAATGACAGAAAACCAAGTGAAAACCCCTGCGAAGGAGAAGCAGCTGATGTTAATGGATTTCCTGATTGTGTGGAGGCGCATCGGGAGGAGAGTGTGGACGGTGAAGAGGAGGAAGGGAGCACCAATCAGACTCCTGCTGGATCCTCAGTGGTATCTGACTGCTCCGAGGACGTCTCTGCCTCCACCTGCCCTGCCTCCATCAGCACAGCAGCTTCCCCTGAGCCATCCGCTCCTGCAGAGGGCAGCACCTGCAAAGTTTACCATGAGACTGATGGTGTTGCAAGAGAGCAAAAGACAAGCAAAGACTGTGGAATCATGGGTAAGGAAGAACTAGATGTGAGCAGATTTGAACAGCAAGAAGTGAACTGTGTGGCTGATGAGAGCGACACGGCGGACGAAAATAGAAAACATCTGCTTCACCTTAAAAATGTGGAAAACAGCAGCCAGCTGGAGGAGAGTGATGCCTCATCTCCACCTGTCAGACATGAAAATCCCTCCATCTCTGAGACAGAAGGAAGGATTGTAACAGAAAACAGTTGCGACTGTAGTACAACTGAGCTAAATGGAGCAGAGCGGAGACATGAGCTGGTCTGCGAAAACAGAGAAGAGGAGTCGCAGGAGCAGAGAGTTAATGCTGAGGAAATGAGTGAAGCCGGGAAGATATGGAGACGAGAGAGCACCTGCAACGAGCTGGACGATGTTGGTGGTCAG
>JAPZDW010000024.1:2608906-2620381 GCA_029814725.1 Acanthurus nigricauda
CCAGGTAATTTCTTCCTTCCTCCTATTTTTTCTTATCTTATTTCTGTTTTGCTGAGCACTCACATATTTCCTCGCTGAAAAACTAAACTCTCTCAAGCTGCAGTGAAGCAATAAAGAGTAGATTTTAGTGAGAAACAAAATTAAAGTCATTTCCAGAGAACATGCAACCATTTTAAGGGGAAGTATTACTCACCTAAAATGTTCTTGTTAAAGAGAAAAATGCAAGAAAACATTAACGTGTTCCAGTTACTCAGATTCAACAAGACAACCAAACAATCTGAAGGATGTGAAGAGCCGAAATGTTAGAAAAATGTAAAACAGAAAAGACCAGCGCACATTCACTAAATGCTGCATTGAAAAAGCTCTAAATGAATCTTTAACACTTAGCCAGAACAATATTGAGGCACATTTCTGAGTGCAGAAAACTGTAACATTAATTCTGCATCATTTTGTAAGTGCCAACAGATTTTTTCCACCTCAAAGTGAAACACTCCAACATGCTCTCTTCACACCGAAAATCACACTGTGTTTCCTTGAAGCCTTTCAGGCAAACACTGCAGCTCACCGTGACAAATGACATGCTCTATTTCTGTCGCGGTTCTTAGGAGATCGACTTTGAGGGCTTCAAGGTCTTCATGCAGACGTTCTTGGAAAGCGAACTCCCCGAGGAGTTCTGTCAACACCTCTTCATGTCGTTTAGCAACAAGGGACCCAAACCCAGTCCTTCATCTTCTGACAAACCAAGAGTCTCTGGTAAGTGTAGGAAGGAAATCTTTACCCTAACAAGCCCCTCAAAGTTATAAACACGGCCTGTTGGTGTTTTGTAGTTACTGAAATGAAGAAATAGTTGCAGCTTTTGTTGCTTAAGCGCAGCCAATTCATCACTTATTACCTCACAGCATTTCTCCAGGGACTCATTCCTTACAATTTCTAAGATAAGCGACTTTAATTTGCTATATTCCAAAACTTTTGGAGCTTTACTTTCTCTGTTGTGGAAAAGCAGAACCATTTCGTTTTTAATGCCTTCAGACGATAACAGATTTCCTGCCAAGTCCACGTCGATGGCTCACGACGTAAATTGAAGTGTTGAGGCTGCCAACGGCCTTGGCAATGCCTTGTTTGTTTACGACGTTTATACTAAAATCTCATTCTGGTGTGGAAATTAGTTACTAATATTTAAATGATGCACACAACACGCCAGGCAACAGTTGGTTCGGCCAGCATTCCTCTACACTGAGAGTACGGATGCAGTCAAATGTTGAAAAAAATTCACATTCATGTGTTTCACTGAACAGTTTCTTTGACCCTTATGGAGAACGTCATGTGGTCAAAGAAATAAGTGAAAGAGGATTCATTAGTTTTTAAAAAGAGACAATGGTGGGGCCAAGAGAATCGACTGCTCCTCGCTAAGTTTTGTGATTATGCTGCAATGCTCCTTTTGTTATCGGTGTGGAATTGTGGGTCGGCACTATTGCCTTGCTTTTTGTGAATGATAGTCTAGTGTACAATTCCTAAAAGAGATAACAAAAGGAGCATTGCTGCATCTTTCATTAGCAATTAGAGAACTTGGTCAGTTCTTAATATGGCTGCCATTAGATACTTTCATTACATACTTTCATCATTTAACTTAGTGAGGAACCTTTCAAAGCAAAAAGAATTGAATGCAACCTTCACACTCCAGTTGTATGACGTGTCAGCTATAAGAAAGGCTGACATGATTAAACTACCTGAATTTACTTAAAGCTACCAATCTACTTTCACACTTGGTTTTGTTTTAGACCATTTCCTCTGCAGAAATAGGACACAAGCAAGGTCTAAAAACAAAGTTATCATAACTCACAGCTACAAGAAGAAATCTAGAGAAAGGAAGTATCTTCAAATACTCTCTATAGCAAATGTTTATATTTAGCTGAATGGCGATGGATGGTGCATTATGCTGTCGTAGGTAACCAGGTAACGGTGATCTGAGTCATCAAACTGTGAGCGTACGGCAACTTATCAATAGTTCCAACACATTTTAAGATCCATGTTATTTTTGCCAACGCAAGAATTATGTCTAATTTGCGCTCATTAGGCTAATCACTGCTGCAGGTTTAATGAGCTACAGCTGAGCATGTGGAGTGTAAACAAACTGTAGTTATGAAAAGATGTTAATGTCCAAAAAAAGCTCAGATTCAGTGGTTAAAATAATTACAGAAATGCTTTTTCTCCTGCTTTAGCTCGGCACTGCTGCAGAGGGAGAGAGATTGTCCTGTTATTGAACAAAATTGAAAAGAAAGTTTCCCAGTTTCTGGCAGCCTTTCAGCGGCTGAATATTAAAAAAAAAATCCCCCCAAGGATTTGACAGAACTGCAGCACATTTACAGTAAAAAATGAGGTTGCCAGACTGAAACCATAAATCTGTAAATTCAGCAGGGGATTCCCATGACGGCATGGAAACCTAAAAACATGTTTTGAAGTTTTGAGACTTTTCTTCAAGCCATACTTAACCATCAATGAAGTTTTTATTAAACTATGGAATAAGTTTATAATCAAAAAGTCAAGTAATCCATTTATAAACCCATCAGTTAACTTTAGACTAAACATAAAGCCTGTAAAATTGACGCCTGGATGATCTCAAAGCTAATATCTGTCATCAATTTGAAGTGTCTTCCCTTTACTGATAACATTATTAATAGGTAAAATGTATGTTTTCCTAAAAACCAAGCATTTTATACTTTTCAACACAATAAAATAAGGTTGAAATGTTGTAGTTTTGCATAAAGGTTCAATCAGTTTAAATCATTTTCAAGACTAAAGCCTTGTTTCTAAAACCAAGTACTTGATAGAGCCAGAATTGGACCATTTGTTTCCCTGCTTTTGGTGAACTGAACACCGCCCACCACTGATCAATACGACGGCATGACTAATGTCAGGCTTCCTAATCCGCCAGGTTTCTGGGCTAACATTAGAGGCATTGTGGAGGATGTTTTGACCTTTCATCTGCGTCTCCCTGCAGGACTGAAGCTGATCAAAGGCAACTCGACCCCTGTGAAGACGGCCGCGCTGCCCCGGCCTCTGGAAACGGTGCAGCTGAAGGACATCGTGTGTTACCTGTCGTTGCTGGAGGGCGGACGTCCTGAGGACAAGCTGGAGTGTGAGTGTCGCACTAAATCACGAGTTTTGTTTTTTTATGTTAAAATACAACAAGCATCTGAGGTTTACTGACGTGTAGGAGGTAGATAATTCATGATATAATATGCAGAGATGCAAAAATAGGCGAATAAAAAAGCTAAAACACACAACCAGCGAACTGAACCACTTGGAGGCTGAAGTGATGCCACCGGTGGTTTGAAACCTCAACGGTCAAATCAGACCGAAGCCCAGTGGAAAAAGACAAAGGGCAAGAGAGGACAAAGCTAAAAGCATGAATCTTTGCCCTGCTGCTTTCTGCAGAAATGCAACATCAAACCACACTAAGTAGCTGATCTTTTCTGTCCTCAATAACCAAAATAGCCTTTAGCTGTCAAGATAATCCAATGTAACTTAAGCGCTGCCTCTTTCTGTTTTAAGAAAAAGCAAAGTATGCAGACTGAAGCCCCATTAAGACTGGATTTATTTCTCTAAGGGTCGTGGGATGATTGCTGACCAGTGATTTTAATTTCACCAGCCCACAGTAATAAGTACAGCTGTTATTACCTGATATCTGTTAGTGCACTGATTCGTCCTCATCTAATTTAAAATTCCATGGGGAACGATGTCCTTGTGTTTAAAGTATAATGTTTGGTTTGCAATGGTCTGCTTTTTTTAATCAGCTCAGTGAGAAATTTGACTTTCGAACATGAAAACTGTCTTTGCAAATCTGACAAACGGACACGTATACCCAACACACAGTGCAGGTTTATGTAGGAAACAACAGAAAACATCAAGAGAACTCATTAAGAGGGTAATTACAGTTGAGTCCTGGTTCTGTCTCTTGGAACCTCTAGAATAATGTTGTTGTCTGATACAGAAATTATCCTGAAACCTTTAAGATGGTTATAACGCTGCCCCTAACAATTAGTTGAAGTACTGTGAAAAAACTATTTTCTATAGTCATAGCATACATGCAACACATGCTGCCTACGAACTTTAGCTTTATTTACTCTTTTTTGTGCATGCATGTAATCTCTAATCTCTAATCTCTCAGTTTTATCTAATTTTGTTCCTACTTTCCACCAAACACTTTGAATCTTTAGTCATGGTCTCGATTGGATTAAACTACCATGTGTCCCTTAAACCTTTGTCCAAAAAACTGTCATTTTAATTTGTTATTTTTCCCAAAGAAGAGGAAACCTTCGAAACCTCTACATCGTGTACAAAGGATTGAAAGGACACAAATGAAAAAGTATCTCAATTCATCAATTTTGTTGTCTTTGTTGACTTTAGTTGTTGCCAAATCCGGCAGTATTGAGTTGCATTGTATCTCTTCTATTTGAATGTGATATTTTCAGCTCCCATAAAGCTTCTCCAGAGGGATGTTCGATGCTTCATGTTTGCAGTTTGTTGACACATCTCATGTCTGTTTATTGCATTTATCACATGATTTATTTACAGAGCTATAAAGCTCGGTTGGACATCTTTTTTTCTCTGTGTTGCCACAGTAATTTTCATCCATATGCTTAATTATTGAGTAGAGTAGCACTCATTAAGCACAAGAAAGAGTAAATAATTCAGCCAATGCTGCTCTTGTGTGAGAACGTAATGGATTTTACTCTGATGTCTTGTTGCGAGTTCTTCCTCCGAGGCTGTGAGCCACACTGTTGTAATTTCGGAGGTAAATGGCTCCCTCTGCTGGTTTATCTAAGAACTGATCTCATCTCACTGCAGCTTGTTCGATCCATTTCTGTGCTGATATTTTTCCTTCATCTTTGCATAAACAAATTATTAAGCAAAATAATGTATCTTATGTGTTTGCTTTGGTGTCATTCTTCAGTTTAGAGAGGTTTTGAGTTTTAGTTTTGAGTGTCAGTATCTTGAAACAACACAGTCAAGCTTCAACTCAAAGTACATTTTTCTAATAAAGTATACACAGATTCAGACAGATTTCATTATTTCCTTTTTTCAACACTCTTAATCTCTTCAATATCAATTCAGTATTAGGTTTAAATGGTAGTGAGATTACTTTCTAATTTAGATCATGTGTCATCATGATAGAGCAAAATTAGATTAACTTTAAAAGTATAATAACAAGTTTATAGTTAAAGAAATAAACAACAAAGACGTCAACCCTATAATTAAACTGTAAAAGTTGTTCTCTTCATATTGATTAACTATCTTTTGGCGAGAGTATTGGACTCTCAGTCTAAATGAATTATAAACAATGTAAAATATTAGAAATTGCAAAAATTTTACATGAAAACAAACAATTATCTAGAACTATGGATTTTTGGCTTGTGTTTAAATTTCTGCTCAGTTCATTAAAACTTTATTTTCCTTTAAGGGCATTTTTGTATGTCTTGTTTTGCATCCTGAGGTAAAATATAAATATCTTCTTAAAACTGTAACCATCTAAAATTTAAATTTGGAAAGTTATTTTCTTCCCCGAGTCCAGACTTTTCTCTGACCAGACTTGTGAACTTAAAGCAGAAGTTTACAACAATTCTCATCATCTTTTGTTTTTAACAACCCTTTCTGGGCCTCTTTGGGACGCCACAATCACTTCCTCATAACACCATCAACCTCCACCCAACACTAGACGCCAGACTCCAGCATCACTTCACCCTCACTCTGCCCCAAAGGGTCACACCGCCTCAGGAAACCGTCAATTAGCTCCTCGTTAGTGGTTGGACACGCTGCCATCTGACGTCAACTCTTCATGATGTCATCACCCAGTCCTACGCCGCCCCTCGCGTGGTGCTGGTGGAGGAGCTGGTGGTGGGTTGGTGCAGCCATTAAAACAAATCTGCAGTCAGGTCGTGTTGTTGTTGTTGTTGTTGTTGTCACGACTCTGTTACGTTCAGGCTGGTGCTGTTTACGCATCACCGTCATGTAAGAGCGAGAGCCAATCACAGCAGAGATGTGGAGGCTGTCTGTTTCCATGGTGACTCTTTTGAGGGTTAATTAGGGGCCACTTAAAGTTGCATCATTCAGATGTTCTCGGCTGCTGAGACTCTGGCTTTTGCTTTGTATTTGCTGAGTGAAGTACACAGTGACATTATGACGGGGGAGGGGGGCGCTGTTTTATGGAGCAGAGAGCGTTGTGTATTCTCCTGCCAATAACTTCTTTTAATGTTCACTTCAAAGGTGGGGAGGGCTGGAGAGTGTAGGGTGTGAACTCTGCAGCCTGACATTTTGTTTTTGTCTCCACAGTTATGTTTCGCCTCTATGACACAGATGGAAACGGCTCTTTGGACAGCTCGGTAAATATTTCTCCTCTTAAATAAACACTTTCACCTCGGATTTATTGCTGAAAAGTGCCAAATCCAAACTGACCTCCAATAATGTTTTATTGCTTTTTTAAACTTAAAAAAGACGAGAATCAGCACGAGGACACAGAGAACACAAAGCACAGCTAACAACTGTGAATTCCTCTCATTGTTGAATCATCTGAGAATTAACATTTTTAATCAATTAAAATGTTTTAAATCAATAAAAAATGCTCAACACAGTTCCCTCAGTCTAAGAGTTATGACATCAAACTGGCTGTTTTGTTTCACCAAAACTTAAAAAAAAAAACAGAAATAGAATTTTTCATAACATAATTAAAAAAAAAAAAAAAAAAGCGATTCCTTTCAGTGGACAAGCAGAAATAGTTCATGTAAGGTTGTAAAATATTTATCAGTCAGTTGACCAATTGATTAATCAGCTGCTGGTTTCAGCTCCATTGTTTGTGTTCTTGCTTTAAGCACACTAACATTATTTTTGTAGACTGTGAAACTAATAAATCAAGACACAGAATGATCAAATTACATGAGTATATGTCATAAGGACAATATTGATAATAATATTATTACTAATGAGTAAAAAGTTAACTTATAAGTATATACGTATATAATACTTGTTATCCCAGTGGGCCTCTACTTGGAAAATAAACAGATAAATAAACTAAAAATCCTTGACAGTCTGTTTACCTATCTTTGCGTCTCTGTAATGGTTTTGGCTTTTATTTGAGCCATTTCCTGTTTTATTTTGTGAGTTTTCTACTCATGACTTTGTGTTTTTTCCTTACTTTTGTGACCTGTTTGCCTGCCTTGATTCCACTTTCATACCAATTTGTTGTTCGCTCCTTATCTATTGTCATTTACCTATGTATCTATTGCTTAGCTGTCATTAAAATATATAATCAATTAGGGTTAGGGGATAATTCTGGATGTATGAAACCTCAACATATAGTACAACAGTGTGAATGGATGGATGGAAAACAAGTATAACAGAGAGAAGCCAGATGTGTGTGGGTATATTTATGAATGAAAGAACACCGGTGGTTACGTGTGCCTATGTGTTTTTGTATAGAAAGTGCGTAGGAGGGAGTCAGGAGGTTGAATTGGAGGGTTAAGAGGGAGGGGGCAGTAATGGGCAGGGTGGGGGTGTGTAATGTATCCCATTATTAGTATCACATTATTGCGTGGGTGAGGGAGAGAAAGAGGGTGAACGGAGGACAGAAAGCAGAGAAATAAAAGGTGATAATTTAGTGTGAGCTAAAGAGAAGAGATTTTAGAAAAAATAAAATTCTCCGGATTTGTACAAATACACTCTCGCTGGTCCTCAACACATTAAATTCCAAAGATTCAGCATCTCACTAAATAATAATGTCACCCCCACCCACCCACCAACCCCACCTCTGCCCCCCCAAAGAGCAACCATTGTAATTAAACCATCAGCCTGGGCGCTCTTCCCACGCTGCCTTTGTTTTCCTCCGTACGGCTCCTCTGTGCGGAAGAAAGACATTCCCAACCTGCTATTACACGCTGTTTATCCGTCCATTCACACCAGAGACATTAAGTGACATCGACATGTAAGGCTGCAATATGCAGAAAAGGTAAACACAGTGTTTTTGTGCTCGTAATGACTGTCTGTGGTGTCGCTGCAGGAGCTGGAGCACATTATCTCCCAAATGATGCACGTAGCCGAGTACCTGGAATGGGACGTGACTGAACTGAAACCAGTAAGAAAAATATTTCATCCAGTTCACCAAAATCAGTAGTTCATACACAACTATGACATTTTTGCATCTTCAGGCTGAACTTTAACACTCAGTACACCAATACATTACATTACATTACAACCCGCCGTTAAAGAGGAGAATTAAAAGAAATGATCAAACTCATGTTTTTGTTTGCTCTGTAGATCCTTCAGGAAATGATGCAGGAGATCGACTACGATCGCGACGGCACGGTGTCACTGGAGGAGTGGATCCAGGGAGGAATGACCACCATCCCTCTGCTGGTCCTCCTGGGCCTGTAGACGGTCAGCTCATGAGGAGAACACCCATATATTCTCAGATGGAAAAAGTTTAGGAGAGAAGCTAGAAAAACTGAGAATTCTGGAGCACATTAGTTAATATGTTCTCAGTTTGATGTTAGTATGTGAACATATATATGTAGTCAGCCTGGGATAGATGTGCACACTTAGTGAGCTCTGTGGAACCACTTAACCTGCGACTTGAGCTAACTGCTAACATTAGCAAACTAACAAGCTCACATTGACAATATGTTTTACAAAGAAGATGTTCTGTTTACAATGTTGATGTTCTTATGTTAGCATGATAGCATGCTAACATTTGCTAAGAAGCACTAAACAGGAAGTACAATCAAGGATGATAAGTTTTTTTGGAGGTACTTAATCATAACTCAAAGTATTAGACAGATTAAAATGTTGACCTGATGGTGGCGCTACGTTAAAAGCAAGTTCACACACTCCCCATTGGTTTCCTAAGAACATTCCTGATCCCTGAAAAAATGAGAGCATGATCAGTTCTGGCTTCAGTTCATCATTTATCCACTAGATGGAACTATTTGACCAACTTTAGCAGAAGTATCCACCGAGTGTCATTTTTTATGAATGAATTTTACTACTAAGGGATTTTAACAAAACCTCTCTCTTACTGCTGGAAGTGCTGAAGTGAAATACAATAAAAAAATAATAGAACTTTTATATAAATATCAACCAGTGAAAAAGCCAACAAGCTAAATAACAAAAAAATCTGAGAAATGATTAACTGATTATACTCCAGACAGAATATAAATTTATATATTTAAGCAGTGATTTTGTAAGTAGCCATTCAATCCGGTAATGTGTGTTTTTTCTCACCACAGAATGTTAAAGATGACGGGCAACATGTGTGGAGGCTGAAGCACTTCAACAAGCCGGCTTACTGTAACCTGTGTCTCAACATGCTAATTGGCCTGGGGAAGCAGGGACTCTGCTGCTCATGTGAGTAATTCACTTACCATTAAGGGTCCGACAGAAGCATTGATTTGAGCAGGCAGGTACAAAACAATACACCAGACGAGCATTGTTTGTTTATGTGCCACAATGCCTTTAATACGTATGTTACTCTGTGCTCAAATGTGTATAAAAATATTGGGGTTTTATGATTAAATAAAAGCAATTAGCTTTAGCTTTAGCCATGAGTCCTGGTGTTCTGTGATGAATTTTGAAGCTGTTGTAACACACAAAGCTGGCTCTGGAAATATTATCAAACCAAGCCGATCCAGACTGGTCTAAAATAAAACTTTTATTCTTTCTTATTTTATTCTGAAAGTACAAAAAAATGCTTGTTTTGGCTTTAATTTAAATTTTGCACCTCATTCTTTAATACACAGAGGCTGTTATTCATGTTTGCAACAGGCGCCTTTAGTACAGCTTTCATGAACACATCACTCAGACCATGATGCACAACTCTTTTTACATTTATTTCGTTCTACCGTCTTTTCCTACCTGAGAGTTTTAAATTGCCCTTTTTTTCATCCCCAGTCTGTAAGTACACCGTCCACGAACGCTGCGTGGCTCGCGCTCCACCGTCTTGCATCAAAACTTATGTCAAGTCCAAGAAAAACACAGAGGTGAGTCCAATTGGAGTGTTTACCAGTCAGCACGTTTGGCTCATAGAGGCTCTACGGAGCTTCGTACGAGGGTTTCGTACAAGGGCTCCTGTGCTTCTAATGGAATTAGATCAACTCAGTCTGCTGCTAAGCATCGCTAATGACCACAATGAGGCTGCTTTCAGCACACAGACAGCATCATTTGTTTTCATTCATTCTTTACTTTCTTTTTCTTTTTATTTGCCTCCTGCTTTTTTCTTTTGTTCATTCTTTTTCTTCTGTTGTAGCTTGTGCTATCACTACCTCTCCTTTGTTTTATTCTTGCCTTTTTCCTTTCTTACTTTTTGTTTCTGTCTTTACCTTTTGAGTTTTTTCTTTTGTTGTTCTTTGTTTATCTGTTAGTCTTTTTTGCTTTTTTCCATCCATCTTTCTCTCTCTCTTTTTTCCTTCTTTTTCTTTCTTTTCTCCTTTGTTGTTTGTACTTGCTTGTGTTCTTTCTCCCTTTTCTATTTGTTTTTTGTTGTCTTTCCATCTTGTTGGTTTTCTTTCTCACTTGTTCTTTCTTTATCTTTTTGTTGTTCTTGTTGTCTTCCACACCTCCGTACTGCCTTTCCTTTTTCTCTCCCCTCAGGTTTATTTCTCTTTCATTAGTTTTTTCTTTCTTTCTCTGTTACTTGTCTCATCATCCTCCTTTCTGTACTCCCTATCTCTACCTCTGTCTCTTATTTTTTATTTTCTTGTTTTCTCTCCGTATTTGTCGTGTCACGTATGTCTCCGTATACATCTTGTTTTTCTGCACCATGTTTCTTTTCTCACTTCTTCCCCTCTCTGTATGCCGTCTCTCCCTCTCTCCGCAGGTAATGCATCATTTCTGGGTGGAGGGGAACTGCCCCACCAAGTGTGACAAGTGTCACAAAAACGTTAAGTGTTACCAGGGCCTGACTGGGCTCCACTGTGTGTGGTGTCAAATCACGGTAAGCCGCCACCCGAGGAGAGCAGCCGCCTCCTCATTATATCCCCACTGCTTCGTGTGTTTTAGGGATTTTTCGTTTTAGCACCTCTGATACCTCACAAGTCATCCCACCAATTTACACCGAAAAAAGCACTTGTTTGTGGTTGAGCATATACCTGAAAATGTACACATGTAACATGTTTCTGACACGAGTTTTGGCTGTTAATAACCAACGCCACCTCCTCCAGCTCCATAACAAGTGTGCCTCCCATGTGAAGCCTGAGTGTGACTGCGGACCCCTGAAGGATCACATCCTGCCCCCCAACTCAATCTGCCCCATCATCCTGGTGAGACTTCACTCCTCCGGGGTCAGCGGTCCCGTGGCTGAGGGAGCCTGACCCTGTTTGAAACACTGTTATCTGAGAATGCAATCATCAACCTTCGGGCTCCCACTGAGCTCCAAAACGACGAGGCTTCATTTTTTTGTCGCAAATTATTTTCAAAAATTATACAAGTTTG
>JAPZDW010000024.1:4011141-4021526 GCA_029814725.1 Acanthurus nigricauda
TCTAAAAGTGAGTCATTTTGATCAGGATGCCAAAAAATTATTTAGCCAGAAGTCGACATTGAGGTTTGATGAATGATGCGAGAAAACAATATCAATATCAATGCAATGCAATAGAAAGTCTTTTCTTTAGTTCTGATAAGTATCTTCTGGACTTAAATACTGAATTAGTTGAATTGAAATGTCTGCAGGAACCTCATTCAAGTCCAGTTGTACACGAAACACCATAAACTGGCTGACTGAGAACACTGATGGACTTATTTGCTGTTTGTTATGTAATCTGTAGTTTCACATTTTCTTACATTGTATTGTAGTTTTGAAAAATACAATTTTAAGCCATATTTAGAAATATTTTGGAGAAGTTGAGTCTAATCTACAATTTTAAAGATAAGCACAAAGATCAAAGTCCCTGAAGATCAATAAGACTTGCAACAACTTGCCTGAAAAGTTTACTTTTACTAAAGTAGACATCATATTTCTAACCTGCACTTTATTTTAATGTTGCTCCAATTACATGTTTTTTTTCATTCAATTTTCATATTTAGGGGGGAAAATGCTGCAGTGTGGGTACAGCCTTTCAGTTCTTTTTGCAGTTCCTAGAAATATCCACCAGGTGTCCTCACAGACTAATTTTTATTTTGGTAGCGAGACAAGTCGAGCCATAGTGTTGGTTTCAGTACTGCAAGAATAACTGCATTGTTTTCCTTTTGTTATCTCTCCATGTAATTAGTCCTCAGGTCTGTGAAAATTTAAATGAATTATTTCGAAAACTCCGCGACCGTGAAATTTTCATCTTCATGCCATTATCAGACATTTCCTCGACTGACAGATTTTGCAGAAACAGATAACAGAACCTGGTTTTTAAGATCAAGATGTGGTGCTGCAGTTTTGTCTGTGGTGGAGAGGATTAAATCTACGAACCACCAGGGGCCCTCAGTGATCTGCACTCATCCATCTCTGCAGCTGCCAGCAAACAGCTCAGTCCTGTAATTCACAATCAGCTGTGAGCGGATGCAAAAGCTATTTCTGTATTTTGTCATGCAATCCCAGAAGCTGTGTTCAGCGGCTGTTCGAAAAAGCCACAATTTCTAGGAGGCAGCGTCTGCCGAAACCTCCGAGCCGCTGATTAATGCCTTTGGACCCCGGAAGACTGAGTGACAGTGACAGAAAAATGAGGGGAAAAAAAATCATAACGCATTTCTATTATCGAGAGCTGTCTTGTCATTTTCATCAATGTCTGCTTTCATTCATCCTCTTCATTCATTCTTTCAGTCATTCACACAAAAACACAAAATAAGGTTGATACCATCATTGAACTTAAGATTCAAAAAAGAGAAACTACCACGTTAGCACGGGCAGCAGGATGTTTGGTGACAGATGGGAAGATCTCAGCCGTCCTCACACACACAGATTGGCAGACGACTGATGTTTAGATCAACTAGATGGACGAATGTTGTCGACATCAGCAGCCTAAGTGGTTTCTGTCCCATCGGAGGCAGCGATACTGAGACCCGCACGCAGGGATTCTGCTGCGAAAAGCTTATGTAATCGACTGTACGAGGCCTCTGGAGGCCACACGAGTGCATACGAGTGATTGGGTTTGGAATGAGGGGAGACCAAAGGGGGAGGCTATTGCATGGATATGAACCTGCAACCTCACAGCCACTCTTACTGCCGACCTCCCTGATTTTCTAACGGTTTGCTTTGTGATGAGCATTTAAATGATTACTCCCCTGCAGGGCGTGGAAATGTAAACCCGGATTAATGAGACTTTAGAAATGTACCATTTTTTTATCCTGCAAAATGAATTATGCTCTGATTTTTTCACCCCCACCTCGCTGTATGTGTGTAAGGGAGACAGATCAGGAGGGATAAAAAGAGATTTGTCCAACATTAAGCCGTGGTTCAGAATGTGCAGCACAGTTATAAAGACATATGGACAAAAACAGCAAATATAACAGTTTGTTTTCACATGAAATCCTCAAAAAGAGCCAAGTTTGATATGCATTTTATAGCATCATTGTTAGACTGACATCATGCATGTCTATGTTTGGTATTTTAGTAAAATTAATGACTATTGTGATTATTGGTTAATGTGCTGACCATCTTCTTCATTCCTGCAGCCCAGAGTGAGTCTAAATTGCTTTGCTGAACCAACCAATACACATTAACTGGACAATAATGTAATTTTTAGTGCAGATTCACATTTGAGAGGTTGGGAGCATCTATTGTTCGGCACGTTTGCATGAAAGAAAGACCAATAATGGATCAATACTGAAATTGTTATTTTAAGTGACCAGTAAATTTAACTGAGGTATCATTTCAGCTCAAGTTTGATGTTTATCTGTTTTTCTCTTCATGTTTGACTGTGTTTCGCTAAAATTTAATATTTTGTTCGTTAATGTAACAAAATAGGAGATTTAAGCTTATTTAGAATCAAATGAAATTAACATAATTAAGATTTGACTGTATAATAGGAGACATTTCCAAGTAAAAATGTCTTTTGTTTTCATCAATTAAAAAGAGAGACATCTTACTGCAGATATTACATTTTATATGTTTATTAATCTCTCTAAAATGATCAAATAATATTCCAAAAAGTAGCAAATGTTTATTAATTTCTAAATTTAAACAAATATATCCGAGCCTTCAGTCAAAACTACAACAAAGAAATGCTATATTTTTAAAAATAAATCCCATTCACAGAGTATTATGTAATCAGCATGTGTGTAGTACTGTAATTTCCTGTATTTATTTTCTGTGGATGAGCTAATTGGCTGTTGGGATACAGAGGTTGAATGCACACTGTGACATGAATAGAGATGCAGGGGGAGTGTCTGCGCTTTAGCACACTGGCACCAGAATGGACGGATCATAAATTCAGAGAGTGCTCTGAGTCCTCTGCAACGAGGGGTTGAGATGCTGTTAACAGCCATTTATGAGCTGCTAAGCTGAGAGCTCGCTGCCAGTCCACATTATAGTGGAAATTAAAGTTGGGACATTTTGTCAATGAATCCATTAGTTTGTGAAAAGAATATTAATCATTTTTTATGCAAAAATGCTCAAAATGATAACGTTGAAGCTTCTGAAATGTGAAAACTGCTGCATTTAGTTGTTTTAATTTGTGCAGAACGTGTAAAGATCAGGTTTTTGCTTTTACTTTTATAAAAACACAAAGCTGCTGTTTTTGCATGAAGAAGCTTGTTAATAAGACAAGATTGCAAGCATTAAAATATAATTTAAACTTTTCTGGAATAAAGCAAAAGAAAACTTTTTATTAAACCCTGTTGTGTCTTTAAACTTTACATTCTGCACAAACAAAGAAAGAGTCTGTTTATCTCCAGAGAAAAATTACAAATAGCAGAAAATGGGAGAGTAGATGAGAGGAGATGAGCCCTATGTGCAACTCAACCTTCTGCAGACTCACGTAGGAACAGTGGAGATAAGCAGGAAGTATAAATGTATAACACCAGTTTTAGTTTATTCATAATGATAAGATGGAAAATATTAAATCACAAAAAACAACATAATTGAGTTCTTTCTATTAAGGTTTTGTGTAAATATGCAAAGATGTTCAGGTGACTGTGACTAGGAACCCTTGCATGGTTTCAAGTTTAACTGTGTGCAGAAGATTTCATGTTTCCAGTTTGTCTCATTTATCTTCCAGCACTTCTTTAGATCTCTAATTAACACTTAATGTCTCATTGGTTCATTTCTGCAAAAACAAAGTGTAAAACTGACACAAAGTTACATTACAAAGGGCTGCCAGCCGTTGCATCGCTAGTCACAGTGGCTTCATGGAGCATGAATGACTGTGTACATCTTTGTGCTAAGCTAAGCTAACGTAGCTTTGTACGTCACCATACAGACAAAAGTGTCGTATCAATCTTTTCATCCATCTCTGGAGCAGAAAGCAGATAAATGTTTTATGTTATGTTTTACACAGTGAAACATTTTTTGCATAAATATTTCTATGAGAGTAAGAGTGCCATCTGCTGGCTGTCAGAAAGAACTGCTAAACTAACACAAAAACTTTAAAATTGAGGCATTACAACAATGAAACATTAAAAATGATCAGTAAAACACAGTCAGAGACAAAAGGTGGGTCAACGCGATGTGTTTCATTTAGAAAAATTAAATATCAGAAGATAAATGATGCAAAATTAAGCAAAATTTATATTTCTTAGCATTGAGATTTATGTCATTTAAACAATTTACCTTTGTAGTAAACTCTTTATTTGTACTTTTGTCTTAATTTCTAAAGATAAACCACCAAAGACAACCAGTGAAAGAGACAGATGATTAAAGAAACTGTAGCTACATGTTCAGTTCTCAGAAGTGGCAGCGTTGCCCCTGAACGTTCGCAGATTCCCATGAACTTTTAAATTACTCGACTCAGTATGCGTTTACGATCACACTCCTTTAAAAAATGGCCTTGTTGAGCACATTTTGGAAACATTTGGAACCACTGAGTCCTTTACAAAACGCTGAATGCGGTGCGTCTTTCACAAATGGAAAGAAATGACCTCGCTGTCATCAATGGATTCAAACTGTGACTGTTCACAGTATTTTCATGTCCTGAGAGCAGATTAACCAGATTAAACAGATTAAACTGCAGCCGCTGCAGCTGCCAAACACACATCCAGGAGTGTGTGACAACACCGATACGTCAGACCCCGATTCGTTTCTCATCAGCGGAGTAAAATCCTGCAATTTTTCAAAAGATATTGATAAATGGAGACATATGACAACGATCTCAGCTGGATGCCTGATGTATCGACACACTCAGATGGAAGATGTTTGGATTTACAGTCGATCTGCAGTCAGTCAAACACACGAAGCCTCAGTAGTTCTTATTTTTTTCCACTGAACTGTCGCTGTCACAACAGATCAGACTATGCAGAACATTTTTCCCTTTTTTCACCCACTTGTGTGTCGCTCTAATGTTCCAGAAAACATTTAAAAGTTGAGGAGGTAATTAACGTATAATGAAGACATTAATTTTTTCCGGATAATTACAGTGCAGCATAAGTATTCTATGCAAATGTGGGATTTAATTAACATTTCATGATTGTGACGAGGGAAAATAGCTTTTCCTTATATCCCGTGTTTTCTTTCTGTTTGCAAACATCTCATGTTTGTTCTGTTACTAAAGGTGCACATTAATGATCACTGTACTTATAAATGAATAAAGTTTGACGTTAAATTAAGTTTTTAAATGAATATGAGAGCACAGAGATTAGAGCTCAAAATGATGAAGGATTTTTAAATATGATGCCAAATATAAAAGTACTCTGATGAAAATAAATTAAACAGATGACAGTTTTTGCATGAAACCCTTGAATTTCGGTTAATGAAGGTGTGAGTTAAATTCTCCGTTGTTGTGAGGTAAAGATCAGGATGACTGGATGTGAGTTGAGGACATCTCTCAGATAATCTGCAGAACATAATGAGGCAAACTGTTTTCCATACCTAAATATATGTTGTTGTGAGTTTTTATGAAATGAAAACCATCTCCGTCTCCCTCATTAACCTCTCCACAACGCGACGTGATAATCCCCATTAATGAATCTGGCCTTTAATGTTTTTGTGTTCAAATTGTAAATTGACTTCATCTGAGTCTTCTCTGTTATTGAGAGAAACCTTATTATCTGAACGAATTAGCCGCAGGGAGTAACAAAAAAAAACGCAGCTCTACGAAGCTGATTGGTTGAGAACTTCGGCTGAATAGTTTTTCAGCAGCAGCAGTTTAAACATACGGCGACTTCTCCTCAGTTTGTCCTTGCAGATCTCACTTTTTCCTTCAGCCGTCGCAGCTTAGCAGACTGTTGCGATCTGCTGAGTCGCCGCTTACAGCGCGTCACCTTCATGCAACATTTTGACCTCATGTTTCTCTGCTGCTTTATATTTCAAACTGCACCTTTTCTCAAAGTCTGCACGCGTATTTTTAAAATAATAAAACAGAAAACTAGTTTCTGAGCCTCCTGACCGCCTGCTGTTGTTCTCCCCATCCTTCACTTCCTGTTCTGTCTCCCCACATGGCACCATCACACTCCACCCACAGGCTACATGCCCCCCCCACCCATCCAAAGAGAGGCGGATGAAACACACTGACACAATAAATTAAAGATGGAAAAGTCAAAGCATGCAGGGGGAAAAAAAAGGTGTTAGATTGCCATCAGCGTCGACACAAACATCATAAGTCGTTACAATATTTCATTTTAAAAAGACCGAAGCTAAAAGAAAGATAGAATTAATCTGCACTGTTTTAGTTTATGTGCCAAAAGTCTTGTTTCTCTTTTTCTTTACAGTAAACATTTCTATGTTTTTTTTATATTCCACTGTATTATATGTAGGACCGGACAGAATTCCTGTGTTTGTAGTTTAAACGTGCTGATCCTCTTATTACATGTAGACGTCTGAGTGAAGTATTTGTTTTCGTATGATGTTTGAAATATAAAAATTGCAAAAATCAAGTCATGACAGCATGAACACAAAGCTCACTTAAGCCACACATGAACGTCGGCTTCATTAGCTTCCTTTAGACTTGACCGTCCTGCAAACTGCTGCGTCTCTGCTGAGTTTCTGAAGCACGCCGTCTGCACATCAGCTGTAGTTTAAGAGACTGTAACCTGTGAGCGCCACCTGGCTCTGGACTTTGAATCTGACCGTCCCGTCCACAAGAGCAACAGACAGACAGACAGACAGACAACTTCTACACGAGTTATACAAGCTCTTCAGTTTGTTGACGAGGTATCATCTCTGTTAATTAGAGGCCTCGTTTATTCAGTCTGTCCTGTCCTGCGATGCTAACGCTAGCTGTCGTCCGTCCGCGGATATCAGGCTGATATCAGGAAGCACAAACAGCAGGAGCAGATGAATTAGTTTGCAAACTTTTCTGCTCCATTTCTTCACAAGCTGCATATTAAACTGGATTCCTGCGTGCAGAGAAGTTGGAGCATCTGGTGCTAAACGTCTTCGGCTTTGTGGGATTACTTGTATTTTATCTGCAGCTTTGCAAGTGGCATCATTTTTACATTTATTTTTTGTTTAACTGTTTTTGCACATAAACATCTAAAAATATAACATTTAATCGTGCTGTAATCTTCACTGATTTGCTCCAAATTGGAAAAAGACTTGGATTTTATGTTTTCTTTTTTTTCTGCGCTCTAATCACAGCATGGGAACACACTGTCCTGAGCTGAATTAGATAAGAAACAGAATGTGCAAACAGAATGACAGGTACATTTTCATGACTTGCATCTTTCATACAGTCACAGTTTTGCCAAAGTGGACCTGAAATACACTAATTACACAATGCAAAAGTGGTGCTATTTGGATGTTATTTTGCAGACGTGCAGACTGAGGCATGCATGCATTTTGCTTGTTGGAGAATTTTGCACAGCCGGATCTTTAAAATATTTTGTTATTTTTCTCCGTTAGTGTTGTAGAAATCTATTTATAAAAGAAACTACAACCTTCAGAGACTTAAAGCCCACAAAAGGTGAATATTTAATACCTGTGACTGCATATGCGTTTATACTGAAGGAACATGTCCCTCATCTTCATACAATATGTGCTGCTTCTTTTCTAGTAACACAAGAAAAGATAGCAGTCTGGGTAGTAGCAGCAGAGTGAAACCAATAAAATATCAAAGCGGGCATGAAGCTGAAAATGCCACTGATCCAGGATCCCATCTGTCACTACACTAACCTGACAGAACTCACCGCGCATAATATTTTATATGCTTTTTTTTTGAAGATTACACGAGCGAGCCTCACATTCACGCAGACTCAGCTTTGATTTGCTTCGCTTTGCTGTAATTGTCCTTTAAAACTGTGACTTTAAGGTGTTAAATGTAGTTTTTTTTACTCATTACTCCGATTTTAAACCGATATAAACCCATTGATCTATTAACAAATCCGAGGGGAATCACATTTTAGAAAGATATTTACATCTTAAATCCGCCTTTTTAATTATGAAACAGTTAAATGAAGAAAAGCTGGATTTGAAAAATGGATCTTAAGTCTGTTGAACTGTGGTACAAAGCGGCATAATGGCTGCTCGGCTGTTCGAGCTCAGTGATAAGAGTTCATTTGGAGTGTCGGGATAATGGAAGCGCTTTGCGTAAGTGCGAGCCGGAGGAGCAGGGTGACAGTTTATAAACCTTGTGATTTTGTCTCTGGGAGAAGTGAAAATCTGCCCCTGAGAAGCCTCGGCTTGTGTTTGGGAAGAGATTTGCTGAATCATCTGGCTGTCTTGCCTCCAGAACCGCGAATGAATACAAATGGTTCGCTCCTGCGTTTGTGTTCGGCTCTTTGATGGACGTGAACGCGGAGGCCTCCTGAAAGCGACTGCAGCACTTTATGAAGACGCATGTCCGCCGGGTCGAATCGATAGATCGTCTCAGTGATGCTGCACTTTGCCAGAGTGTTTTATATGTACTGAGTATTTTTACTGAGTCGCATATTTCAGCTTTTTACAAACAATGACTCAACATCTGACTGGAAATCAGAGAATTCGGTGTTCAGTGGAAATTACAATAATTTACCCCAAAACTGAGTGCATTTAACCAGGCCTTAAGGATTTATTTTTGGCATTACGAGCAGCCAAATATATAAACAAGTGCTTTTGCTTTTGGTTTAAATTAACGAGGTTTTGAGTGAAATGTCTCAGCACCTCTCTGATGGATTGAAATAAAATTAGATTCTAATGTTCCACTGAAGGATTGATCGTTATAACTTTGGTCTTCGTCTGTCTTGAAGTCAAAACTCCAGCTTTTTGAGAACTTTTGTTTATGGCCAGGTGCCTGCAGAGCTGATGAAACTCCCATCAGCCTCAGCTGCAGTTTGTGCTCAGTGCTAATAATAAAATTTAGCATCATAACGCACCAAAGTGAGACGGTGAAGATGGAACATTTCACCTGCCTGAGATGCTCGCAGGTTGTTTCTGCAAAGTCCAACTCAAGTCTCCAGACTCCGAGCCGGAGTTCTCATGGTGTTCTGGGTAAAATGTGTCTTTTATCACCTGCCGCTTGTCGTCCTGTCTGCTTAAAAAACTGCACGGCTTTATTTAAGGAATTCATAGCAGGTTTTACTATATATTTATACCTCCTTAATAGCGTACATTATCACCGCTGATTCATCGTTTGGTATACGATCATTCTGAAAGGCTGCTGCAAATAAAACACACTCACACAGAATCAGCTGTAAGTTGCAGCTAATCTGTGGCTTCGGCACCAGATGCATGAAGTTATGCATGAAGATAAAGAAGAAAATGAGTACATAGGAAGATAAGGAGGAAGATGGAGAGAAAAGAAGATGAGGAGATAAGAAGATAAAGAGGATGAAGAAGAAGATGAGGAGATAAGAAGATGAAGAAGACGATGAGGTGATGAGAAGATGATCAGGAGAAGAAGATGAAGATGGTGGAGAAGAAGATGAAGATGGAGGAGAAGAAGATGAAGATGGAGGACAAAAAGAAGAGGAGGAGGAGGAGAAGAAGAGGAAGAGGAAGAAGATGAGGAGATAAGAAGTTGAAGAGGATGAAAATAAGGAAATAAGAAGATGATGAGAAGAAGATGAGGAGATAAGAGGATTGAGAGAAGAATGATCAAGAGAAGATGAAGAAGATGATCAAGAGAAGAAGATGAAGATGAGCAGAACATGATCAGGAGAAGATGAAGAAGAAGAAGAAGAAGATGGAGGAGAAGAAGAAGAAGATGAAAGAGATTAGGAGAAGAAGAAGATGATGATAAGGAGAAGAAGAAGATGATGATCAGGAGAAGATGAAAAAGATGAGAAGATGAAGAAGAAGATAAGGAGATAATGATAATAATAAGATGATCAGGGGAAGAAGATGGAGGAGAAGAAGAAGAAGATGGAGGAGTTGTTTTTGTTTAGTTGTTTTTAAGCCATTCTTAGACTATCATTACCAAAGCCAGTAACAGTTATCTGTCTATTATGCCTTTTCTGTTAACAGCTGGAAAGATGAAGATGCTGCAGGCATTTCACCAAAAAAACCAAAGAGCTCATACTGGCATCACAGAGCCTACCGGATGTCACTGCAGCAATCAGAGATCTCACCGATGTGACTGCCACTCAAAGAGTCACCCTGACTCGTTCCCAGCTGTAGACCGTCAAGCAAGGCTTCAGCTGTGTTGTTTGTTTAAGTAAGAATGCAGTGGATAGTTAAATAATTATCACACACATGTAAAATAATTCTGAGTCCATTTTATTTGGTGTGTGTCAGAATTTGAGATTATCAAATACATGTTCTTACATTCTGTAATCAAGGTCATTTTTGTCTCATCAACTACAATTACTTGCATGTACTAATGTATGATGTAAAAACAAACATTAAAGTTGAGTAAAAAGAAAACAGTCACC
>JAPZDW010000024.1:4224685-4240109 GCA_029814725.1 Acanthurus nigricauda
GTGATGTCTTAAGATGTATTGTTTTGTCAAATCAACGGACCAAAACCTTGAAATATTTCATGTGCAATCATAAAGGACCAAGAAAACATCATTTCTCAGATTTGAGAGCTGGAAATCATCTAAACTTTGGCATTTTTGCTTGAAAAATAGATGGAAAATGATCAAAATGATGCAAAGTGATTTCCCACCATAAACCTTTAACTGCGACATTTTTATCTTCAATCGGAATGAAGCTCATTAAAGGGACGAACGAGTGGCTCTCCAGCTCTGAATGAACATTTTCATCAGTGTGGCTGACAGCTGATACAAACTGACACTGAACTAATTAACGCAGCACATGAAAACATCCCACAGTGACTCAGCCACAGCTTGTTTCCTCTCTGTTCCAGCCTGCAGGGCCGTCACCACCTGCACCCAGCCTTGGATCACACAGTCCGTCCTGGCAGATGACCCTGACGCCGACCCGCCGGCCCTGCCTCCGTCCTCTCCACCCTCATCCATCCCTCCGTCCCTCGACCTCGTCCTTCCTCCAGAACATCAGGATCTGAAAGGCTGAGCGCTCAGCAGGTTCGCACAGAACGGTCAGTCCACGTTTCAAGGTAGAGAAACCGCACAGTGTGTGGACCAGCTTCTGCATAAAGTGTAAATATTTATGTCGTATCAACAAAAGGAAGAAAATAATCAACATCAGTAAACAGAGTTACAACACGAGGACTTTTTAAATATGAAAAAAGCAGCAGATGAGAGATAATGAAGCAGTCGCACAGAGATAATTGCAGTAATTGGAATAATAGCCTGCACAGAAGCAACTTGTTCATCTGTTCTTTAGGTGTGTTTCTTTAAGCACTTTTTTATAGACGTTCTCTTGACAGGCTGCCAGCTGATTCGTTTAATCTCCGCGGGCACAAGGAGAAGGCCGCTCAGGACTGCCAGTTCTGCCGCGACAAACAGGCTCCGGCCTTCAACCGTGAGACGTTCGAGTGCTCAGGAAAGTTTGGTTTGAGGGAGGTTTCATCAAAAAAAAAAAAAAAAAAAAGCCTCCTTCAGCCCTCCCTCGTCTCTGCAGGATGATTTGGATCATACATCAGCTCAAGGAGGCCACCTTGAGTGCAGCTCGTAGCCTGGCAACAGACCTGGGAGGAGTGACGGATCCACAATACACAGAATAATACTCCTGTTTGGTTCCTGTGGGTTTTTGTTCAGAGAGTTTTTATGCATCCAAGTGTTTCCAACTCTCAGCAATGAAGCTCGTAGCTTCGCGAGATTTTCTAATTTGCAGAGACAAAGAGTCAAGTTTAGTCATTTGGCAGCAGAAAGAGAAAAGTCTCATGGCCTTCGAGTTTGGATGCAGGAGTCCACAGCAGCCTGGAAGACTAGTGATTTTGTTGTTCTGCAGTAAAAACTGACAACAAGTCATTGTCTCCCTCACTGCTTTGAGACACGAACCAAGTCTGTAAAATCTCAAAATTTGACGCCGAGCTCTAATTTTCCCTTTTGGGTAACTTGCATAATGAAAGAGTCCTTTAAAAAACATCAACTGCTCCAGTCGCTTTTCAGAGACGAGCCGTAATTACAGCCTGATGTTTTACTATTGTGAACAACAGAATAAACTGGGTCAAAGGGAGATTTTTATCTCCACGGAGAGACGTTAAACTACCGAGGCTGGAAATCCTGTCATCGAATGTTTGAAGGTGTAGTTTTTTTAAATATAGATCCTTTTTATAACATTTAAAAACACGTCACAATAAAAACCTCTGCTCAGACAGAACTGAGACGAGTGTAATTTCTTAACTACAAGCAAATATTACTACCAGTCCATATTACTGCTACGTCTGAGCTGCATTATTGATTGATCAGAATTTGGTAGTTTTTTTCTTGTGTGTAATGAAATCACTGCAGATCTTCAAAAAAAAATTGCTTGAGTTTGCAGTGATTTCCTGATTTCAGGGTTCACACTGAGTTTTTTTCTCCTGTTTGTCCAAATAAAACGTCTGCCTGCTGGTCAAAGTTGAATCTATTGGCAGGAAACGTTTTTTGTGAAGTAATTTTTCAGAACAAATTTGTCAAATTGACCCTAATTAACCTCGTTATAACACATAGTTTGAACTGTGTTTCAAATACAAATATTTATGACGTAATCTTTTATTATTTAACAGAATAACTTTATTTCAGCTGTTTCTCAGATTCTGATTGATTCGTCCTAATTTGTGTCCAAAATGTGAAAATTAAACATAAAAATGCAAATGATGTTAATCTGCTTCTTCACACACATGTTGAGGTCATTTTATTTTCTTTCCCCTCAAACTTATAAGTCGCTGTGATTAGAATATATGAAGAAAAACCTGTTTACTTCTGTTTATCACTCTGATCGTGTGTTAGCTTAATTATTAGCCTGAAAGCGATAAATCCATGAATTTGGGTGGATCTCATCAGCTTTATATTATCCGTGCTGTAAGCTGGACTCCGACCTATTCGACAGCCTACTTCAGAATATTGACCCATGAATTATGACAAACCCAGCTGACCCAAAGGTTAGAGGTAATATTGATATTGACTTCCACTTGGGTGAGTCATTCTCATCAGATTCTGCTGCAATATATTCCATTCAGACTTGATTACTTGCCCTTTGGCGTCTCATAAATTAATCTGATTACTCAAACACAGCTGTACTCTTCTACAGGTAAAAATAAAGAACGACACAGCTCAAAATTAATTATTAATTATGAGTTCAAGTCTCCTTTAATGAAGATTTTAAAGCATTTAAAGCAAAAAAGAGAATGACACACAAGCACCAGTGAAGCCTTTCAGGTGGAACCAAAACTGAGTCTGGTTTAGGTGTTTCTGCAGCTTAACAGGAACCGACGGCGAGCTCTACTGGGGGGGGAGCAGGGCCTTGGTCTGGTTCATCACCTGCTGGAAGAACTTCTCCATCACGTCGGTCAGAGTCTTGACCTGGGCGTGGACGTTGTCGGTCAGAGGCCTGACCTGAGCGTTGAAGTTGTCGGTCAGGGGCTTGATTTGATCCTCGATGTTGGCGATGAAGGGCTTGACCTGCTCCTGCAGCTTGGCGGCCTCGGCCTGGACCTTATCGACCAGAGGCTGGATCTTGACCCTGCTGTCCTTCATGTAAGTCCTGTGGAAGGAAGCAACAAACGTCTATGAATCACTGCTGCTGGCTCGGAGTTGTGTTTTGATAAAGAAAATAACATAAAGCAACCCAACAAATTATTAATGCAACTCAAAAACAGCACATTTACTCTCCAAAGAGGTGATGAGCTTGTTGTTTTAAATGTTACCTACCATCATTAATAAAAATTGACCAGAAAATTACACATTTTTTGTCTCTAAGGCCTTTTTTTTTGCTCATGGTGTATTTTAATTGCATGAGACATTTTCTTTGTGTTAAATTTGAATAAATAGACTTGCACTGCACATTTTGTTCTGTAAGATAATAAAAATAAGTGAGAAAAGAGTAACTCACTGGGCAGTGTTGGTCACCTCCAGAGCCTTCACCTTCTCCACCATGTCCTGGGTTGCAGAGGTGATGCTGGCGGACATGTCGTTGATAATCTTGGTGATTCGGTCCACTTCAGACTGGACGTCACGCTTCACCAGTGACACGGCCTGAGTGCCTGTAAACACACACACACTCATCTTTATTTGAAACTACTGCATTTAGCTAAAACTTACACATTGCATGACTTAAAGATACTTGTGCCTTTGATTTAATGGACTGAAAGACAGGCACACACTTTTAGACCATTTAAAAATTAGTTGTTGTGTTAAAGGTCGAGTGTAATTTAAACAAGGTAAGTTCAGAAAAGCAGAAACTGTTTAGAACTTAAAACCAGCTCCTGAATGTCTGCAGTGCATTTCAACTGCTCTACTGTCAAGATAAGTGAAAATGGAGCAGCATTTAGGAGCTACATGTTAGCTTAGAAATACATTTCATTTACAAAATGACTTGACAACATGTCTCACCATGGGCGACAGCCAGCACGACGACAAGAGCGGCAACGAGGGAGAATTTCATGGCTGCAGATGAGCAAAACCGACCTAAAGAGAGAGAGAAAGGATCAGTGAGATAACACTGAAAGTTGAAGACATCACAATAAAAAGATTACAAGCTGTGGAGAAGCAGAAGAAAGTCAGAATTTTAAATAAAAGTTCCTGTGTTTTTCTGAAACACCAACAACAGGACATTTCTCAAAGAGCAAGAAACAGCAAAGTAAAGCAGCCAGAGACTTACTTTGAGCTCCTGAGGTTCTGGACCAAACGGTGTCTTCTGTCTGAGAGCCGGAGGCTTTTATAGCCCCACAGGATGAGCAAATCAAAGGCTAATCAGGATTTAATCACCTCCAGTGCAAAGAGGTGACCTGACAAGATGAACGGCCTTTGTGTTGGCTGACCCTTGAGGCCTGATAGCCGTCACAAGACGGACACAAAGTCCACTCAGTCTGAGTGTGTGTGAATGTGTGAGTTGGAGAAATTGATCAATCAGTTGGACTGTTGGCTGCTGTGGCATCATGATTTTCACTTTGATTTACAATTTATGTTTAAGTACATTTACTCCACAGAAACACTTAATTATATTCTTTTACTTCTTTATAATTCTACTGTCAGAAGGAAATCTGGTACATTTTACTTTTATTTTTTAAGTTATCTGACAGTTAAACTTTAACGATCACGGTTTTTATTCAAAATGATCAGAGCAGATAATCGTCTTTCCTCTAATATAATGCAGTACTGACAATGGTCATTCTGCATTGTGACTACTATTGATGTTTTTAGTGCTTTTTCCTGCTTACACTCACTGCTTCATTGTTACTTAAGTAACATTATGAGTGTACAAATTAAATAAAAAGACCTTCAACCACTGTGCAGGTATTAAAGACTCTCAGTGACTGAGTAATACATAATAAAGAAAGAAACACAGAAAAGGTGTTGTACTGAGGTGTAAAATGGCCATGAAAGAGAAATTCATGAAAAACTCAACAATCAGCACCATAAGGAGTTGACTTTCTACAAAAACTACTTCAGTTATTCTGTGCAAAGTACTATGTGTTAGTTCTTACTTGTTGAATTATACACATGACATAGTGTCTAAGATATACATCCTGAACTTAATTCCCATGTGACTTAATTTTGATGATGGCAACTGTTCATTTTTAGATTGATTACTTCACAGAGGGTCAGCTGATGGAACTCACCTCTGCTGACCTTCACTTCATTTTTATCAGCAGTTGCTCCATACTGTATGCGTAACCTGATAAACTTATCCCAGATGATGCAGCAGAAGATACTGTAGTTACCCTGAATGTTATTATTCAGGGGCCTTTCGTCTGTCATTTCTAAGATGTTTTTGCAAATTGTTGAAATTCATTTGCACACATTTGTATTTTATTTGGAATCATTTTAGTATATTCTTTGCGTTTGAAATATATTGTGTCAGTTTCTTTGGTGTTTTTATGACGGCAACAATGTGCAAGACGGTACTTTGTGTAGCTAAAATAAAACTAGGACAACCTACCTGTCCATTTTTTGTACCTCTTGACATTGTACTGCACTCCCTATTTGGGAACAATGATTTTTTAAAGTGATCACAAAAGATTCTTATATCTAAACAGCAATCGCATCAAAAATCATCTTTTTGTAAAGTGCCTTGCAATATTTATGTAAACTGTTCATTCTTAAAACTGTCACTTTGTAATACTGAAATGTTGGAAATAATGGAGGTATCAGTGTTTTTATGGTGAATGAAAAATGTGAAGCTATGCCCTCTTGTGGTTGGGTTTTTCTTGGGGAGAGATTGGTATTTAAACACAGTATGAAGACAAGACAGATTGTAAAATTGACAGGATTGTGTATTAATAATTTTGACAAAACATGGTACCAAGTGTATGTCATAATGAGAGGTCTGCGGCTGGAGTGTAAGCAAAAACTCTATGCAAAACTCTAAATGACTCCAGGACCCAACTGTGGTGGTCCATAGTTATCCAGTTGCCTGCGTTGAGTGAATGGTGCAGAGATTTACAAAAAAATTCAACCATTTGTCACTCTAAAGCCAAATAACACTGGCAAATAATCCTACAAAAGAGCAAACTTTATGTTTTCGATGGAGAAAAACTAAAAAACCTCTCTTATTTGTAGTGGGAACACCGGTTCTCTCATCAAAGTGCAAAATATCTGGTAGTTATGAAAACAAAATTTTGAATAAATACTTTTTAAGGTAATAAGCTTGACTGTTAGTTGTTTTGTTTCAGAGAAACTGAGGCTGATTTTAATGTTTTATTGTATTTTTTTCGACATGGTAACGTTAGTACTAGTTACTTCCTTTTACGTAATATGACAACTTCCGCCACCGCGTTGTCTCTATGCGCACGCGCATCACGTCGCTCAGCCGCACACACACATTGAACATGGCGGACGTATTGGACCTTCATGAGGCGGGAGGCGAGGACTTTCCTATGGATGAGGATGGCGATGGTAACAATAATATTTAAAACCTTTGGTAAAAGATGTACTAAAATACTGGATGTCGAATAATATTGACGTTTAATGAACCTAATGAACATGGACAAAAAATATACTGCAAATTTTCACTGCGCGGCAGCAGGCCTGAGAAATGCTAACAAGCTAACGTTACCAACGAACTGGTTTTCATTCAAACGCCATTTGTAACGTTTATTATTTGAAATATTTACTATTTGTTGGTTATTGCAAGCTCTAATATTTTTTTTCTACGCCCAGTTTGCACAGTTGTAATTTTGATGAGTTTTCTATCCTGACAGTGTGCATTATCTGAAGATGTAACTTGGACTAAACTTACTTAGCGTGTTATTAGCCTCCGCTAGCATGCTATTTCAGTCGTCCTACATCTATTAGAGAGACTCTAAACTGCGAATTAGAAGTCCGACGTGTTTTAACATCTATATACCATGATCTTGAGCATCCTTTATGTAATTATGGCGCTAAAATATCGATTATCTGTCTAGAGTTTAAAATACGTAAATGCAGATACCTTGTTTGTTTAGTTGAATTTCAACTTTAGGATGGGAACTTTGGGAATTAAGATTTAATAGCCTACAGATGAATTGATTTGTTCATTTTTTTTTTCGCCTCTCAGAAAGCATCCACAAGTTGAAGGAGAAGGCCAAGAAGAGAAAAGGACGAGGTTTTGGTTCAGGTGAGTGACAGTTTTCAGGCTACTGGTTCATTTTATCTCCGACTGAAAATTTAATATACAATTTCCCAGAAGTCTCTGCAGTGTTACAACATGTTTGCAATGTTGTTGCTGTTTCTAGAGGAAGGAGCCAGGTCCAGAATCAAAGAGGACTATGATACTGTGGAACAGGATGGGGATGAACCAGGACCCCAGAGATGTAAGTGTTGACATGCACATAATAGATGTGATGCAGTGTCACTTAATAATGTAGTTGCTTCACCTTACAAACTGCAAAACTAATAAATGAAATCTATTTAAATTCATCATTGAAGGGAATTATTTGATTTGGTCATGTCCAATTTCTTAAGAGTGCTTTAATTCTTTTCAGAATAGGAGGCTCTCCGTCTCAAAGATTATGGACCAACAGAAAGTTAAATCTAAGATCTTTGATTTTGTCACTACTTTCCTTTGACAGATAACAATTTCTGCTAGCATTTGGCTTATAGAAAGATCAAGGCATTATAATAGTTGTCATCCAGATGATCAAGATCATTAAAGGCTGTTATGGAAATGGCTTTAGGAGAAATACCAGTTCAGCTCTGTGACTAAAATATACACTTTATACCTTAAAGACTCAAACTGGAAGTTGGTAGGCTTCATGTTGGTTAAACCAGTGTTTATTCATACATCTTGCATGGAATTGAAAATCATAACCCTATTTATTGTTTCACTTAGTTTAAAGGACCTCATTTTCATTATTTGACCATTTATGCCTTTCCTTGTATTCATTTGGTTACAGCTGTGGAGGGCTGGATCCTGTTTGTAACAGGCGTACATGAAGAGGCCACAGAGTAAGACATTCACGACAAGTTTTCAGAATTTGGAGAGATCAAGAACCTGCATCTCAACCTTGACCGCAGAACAGGCTACCTTAAGGTGAGGTCTTGAATTTCAGTGTGTATTTAATTTCCTAGAAAGCAAAAGTTACGGTGTAAGACTCCTGTGACCATTCTGTATCCTGTGAAACACCTGAGTTTTGAAAGTTTGCACCAGTAATGTTTTGCTATGACAGGCTGCCACACAAAATAAGCAAAATGACAAGAGAAAACAAAATATTTATCTGATGCATTTCCTCAATATAGTCCACACAGTCGTTTGGTCCATAGCAAGTCCCAAGCACCCCTGAGATGGAAAGAGGGACTGAGATAGTGTCTGACTGCGGGCAAGAGAGGATTTCTTTATTGGTTTTAAAAAGCAGCATAGTGAGAGTGCAGCCATTTCATACATTTGTGAGATAAACAGGCTGTAACACAAACCTGAAGATGTGCATTCAGCCCACATTGGACTGATTTGTATGACTCTGCTGTCACAGTTAGTAGAGAATCCAGTCTGCTGTTTAGTTAATGACATTTCATAAGGCATCACTTGACTTTGTGACTCTTCCTTAAAATGGCAGCAGATTGTTACTTTCATGTACTGTCTTTTACCAAACAATTATCAGTTATACAGTATAGATGGGAAAATCTATGGATTGCATTGCATGTTGACTTAAGTGGTTCTTCAAAATTTTCAGTAGGGAGCATTAAAACTTGCTGAAAGATGCAGCATAGAAAAGTCAGATTAGTTGATCCATAGTAAACTACATAGATCATTTGTTGATTTGGTTAAAAAAGATATCATTTAGAGGAATATGTATTTTTTTTTTACCAATTATGAAGACTTCTGTGTCTGATTGAATATATAATTTAAGTTGGTTTAATTATATTTTCGTGTTTTGGTTTTAAACACATTCAGTGTTATGATATGCAAATATTAGTAGTTCATTTGACACCACTTATTTTGCTCAACTATTTATGGTGACACTACACAGCTATGAACACCAATTTCAAAACCAGAAGATATTGCCATCTTTCCAACTGTCTTTTTTTGTGAATAATTTGGCTGGAAATACTCTGAGAGGAGTTCCAAAAGTCATGTTGACTCAATGTGACTCAAAATTGAATGTCTGCTCTAGTTTCTCTAAATCACAAAAATCATTGCTGAAATAATATTCTTTTTGGATGGAGATATTTCAGAGAAACATTTATTAAGTTCTTTACATTTTTAAAAAATATCACATTACTGTATAAAAAAACTCAGTTCTTTGATTAAAGCCTCTTTTGTCTGGTTTGAACATGTATTCAAGCTGGAAAAGGTATCTGATTCTGACACATGGTTTTGCAGTGTAAAGAATTTTGTAGCGTGGTCTACACAGATTTTCAAAATTGCACTGCAGTGTGGGTCAGCGTTGCTCTAAGCCACAAGAGGGCAGCATTGTTTTAAGTATGAAGTAAGAACAAAGCATTTTTAGCCTGAAACAATTAGTCCACAATCATTTCACAAACAGAGTTTCCATGCTCTTCACAGGCTGTTTGAAAATAAACATGATGTAGCAATTATATATTACATTTTAATGGCTATCCTTTAAATGCTTAAGGCACAAAAAATTAAAGTGTTGGCTTTTGTGTTTGATTCAAAATGTGTTTTGTCCAGTTTTCCCACATTTTGTTTTGAACTTGGCTGTTGCAATAGTCAGCTTGCAAGATATTATTTGGATTATCATGAATTAGTAACCCTGTTGCTTATGTGCTTTGTGTATTGAAATTGCAAAATGGCACAACATTGTAGAGCATTGGTGCAATAAAGCATGCATTAATTCAAATTATGTCATGAAAACTTTCCTTAGGGATATGCACTGGTGGAGTATGAGACCTACAAAGAGGCCCAGGCAGCCATGGAAGGACTCAATGGTCAGGACCTAATGGGCCAGCCTATCAGTGTTGACTGGGGATTTGTCAGAGGGCCACCCAAGAACAAGAGGAGGTGAGTGTTGGTTGGTGGTAGTCCGTGATTATTTGTTTGTGGCTGTGTTGTCATACTGTATTATATGTTACTTTTGGTGTCTGTCATGTGGTAATAAATATAAATATAACCTAGCTCTTGAAAATGTCGGCAATGTGATTAAACTCAAGCGTTATCTAAATTGTGAAGTTTTCTAATTAATTAAATTATAGTAGCACAATCCACTTTATTTTCACCTATTTTCATTCCAGTATCTCTCTTTAATGTGACTTGTTTCATTTCTGATTGTTTCACAGGACTGGCGGACGGAGACGCAGTAGAAGTCCAGACAGGAGGCGGCGTTGAGTTTTCTTGGGTCTTGTCACGGGCTGGAAGAGTTGTCTGTAACTTTGACAGCCAGTTTGTAATACTTTCATCCTCTAAAAAGCTAATTTCAGAGCTTTTATACATTATTTTGGAATTAACACTTGTTATGTCCTGTAGTTGTGCAATTTCCAATATTGAGATATGGAATTGTTCTGAAGAGATGAGAAATAACAAAAAATAACTGTAGCATTTTCAATTTTTTGTAAATTGCCAATGCTGCCAACTAAAGGATTTCCATTCAACTGGCAGTAAAAACAGGTTTTTACTTCATAACATGCTCATACCTATACTTGTACCTTTATGGTTTTCATGATTACCTAAACATATTGTTTCAGTTTGCTCAATGTGATGTGCATTTTATTGTGCTGGAGTGTTTTTGTTTTATATTTTTTGGGGGAAATTAAACTTTTTAAAAGGTGAACGTGTGTCCTGTTGTGTTTAATTTAGCACTGCTAATGACGTAGGGTTTACATCATTCTGTATGACCTCATCCTGGCGATGATACCGCCCCAGCTATTTTGTTAACTCCAAAGCACCTGTCACTCTGCACTGTGCAGCAGTCATAGGCTACTCGGGCTAAGCCCCTTGCCCCTCATTTCTCTGCAGCCAATTGGCAAACGAATGTTTTGTATTCTGTCGTTCTCATTTGGTGTTTACTCTATTGAAAAGCATCACTCAAAGTGACCGAGACTGACCATTGGTACTTACAAATGTCACTAACCTAGACTCTTCTCTCTGATTGGTTGGTTCGTCGTGGGGCGGGCTCTATTCTGGGGTTGACGTTGTTGTTGTAAGTGGTGGAGAAATTACTTTGTCGGTGGTGGTCCGGTTTGGGATCTTACGCTTAGTTCCAACAGTTAAGATGCTAAAAAGTTGGGAATTGTTGGTCCTGTAAACGTATGTGCTATTGTCAAGTTGGTACTTTTTGGAAAACTTAATGGAGCGATGAAAAAGACATCTGCGAGGCCCTTCAAGGTAAGCAGTAAAGGGATACTCTTACGTTAGCTACGAGCGTTAACATTAGCTAACGCTAGCTGCTGATTAGCTAGGCTTGAAGTAGCCACTTGCTAGCCAACCGTTACGGTTCAGTGTACTTACTGAAAAATAAACAACACTTCTTTGTGATGAGCATCAATGCACCCGTGTCACAGTTTCCCTAAGGTGTGATAAAATACTGCATTACGTAAAAAGAAAGTTATTTGGCTGAGTACAAACGATGCATGATCCCCATGCGTTTGAACGCCTCAAATGCGTTTATGTAAGCATGTATATTGTTCTGTGATATTTTGTTCCAAAGATAGTCGTGGCCATAATAGCTCGCACAGAGTATAAATTAAGGACGAGCCATCATCAGTAGCGCTGATCTGCATTTTTGGCGTGGCAAGCAGTTTGGCGAACAAAATTGGCTGCCTAACATTTCATTATCGCTAGCTTTATGAGCTGTCAACTATATCTTTGCAGCTAAAACACTGAGTTGTGCTGAATGGGATAGCAGCTCTATATGTGTCCTTTGCGGTTCATAGTTATAGAGCTGGGTGTATATTTTTGCACCTAGATTTACCTTACATTTCATGTGCTAGCTCTCTAAAAGCTGGGAGTCACGATCCAGATTATCTAAGCCCGGTTTTTCTTGAAGGTGCATGTGTGATGTAACATTTACTTAAAGTACCAGCTTATAGAAATTTAACTGCTTGTGTTACTGTAACTATTTATACACCCTCACGTGTATTTCACAAGATCTCACCCTAAACGCCTGGTTTTATTAAGCTGCAGTCAAGTGGCTAACATGATGAAGTGAGTGAAGTCAGCAGTGCGAGCATTTCTTTCCAAATCTTGCTACCAGGTATGTTTGACCATAACGTTGGCTTTGGTTTGCTGGTCATAGGGTTCAGTCTGTCTGTCGTGCTCATTTTGAAACTAAGACTTGGGTTATTTGCTTTCATTTCCAACATCACCACGATGAGGGAGGTTTGTATTTCACTTGGCCTTGAATAATTTAGGTTCTTGTGATTGTGGGCTCTTTTGTTTGCTGGGGCTCCAGGATGGGCAGTCATCGTGAAAAGTATGAGTGAGGTACACAGCCTTTGCTGCACTGCACTGCACTGCACTGCACAGGGATTGTTTGTGTTGCTGAAAAAGCCATATCCTGTTGAAAACATAAACAGCAGCAAGTAGAATGATCTTCATACAAGGGCGATGGAATTTCAAGAAGCTAGCCCTCCCACCTGCACTTCTGCTCCCACTTGTAGTTGTGCAGGGATAAATTTGAAATGCAGCACACACAAACTGCCTGACAGCTGCACGGAGGACTGTTGATCTGTAGCAGTATGAATTAACCACGGCTGTTGAACTAGTTATTGTTATAGATTAAAAGACATGTACTCGTACATTATTTCATCTCTGTGGATGATGGATGAAGTTGTCCATCAGTTATTGGATCCACCGTCCGCTCACCACTCAGAGATGAAAAAGATTTTCATACTCGGATGCCCAGTCTCTGTGAGTGTGTCAGGTTGTGTTGTCAGGCTGCATTGTGCAAGTCCTTAGCACTTCAAGAAATGTATTGATGCATTCAGCAGCACAGAGAGCACCCTAGGCAAGTTTTTTAAGTAGGGTGTAGCATCCTTCTGTGTGCAATTCAGATACCAAACTGGCAGGATGTAACAGGAAAAATATCAGGAGATAAATGTTTTTGTTCTGTTTTCTCACCTAATGTAACAGAAACACGGTCTATCTTACATGTTAGGAGGCCGTTTTGTGAACACTTGCATGACTCCATCAGTCGACACAATTTACTGGTTTGACTGGCTGGTTATCAGACATGGAAAAGAACAAAAAAGAGAGTTTTTGCTGTTTTCTTTAAAGATCAGTAATGTTTAAACACTTGCCATGTCTGTGGGAAAGTGTTTTGTTGGAGAACTGTATCTTTAAAGTCTCAAAGTTGCTTGTGGCAGTAAGATTGTTGGCACACTGTTTTGCCGTGACATATAGCACAGTCATATGATTACTCAGTGGAGGGTAGGGCAGCGATGAATTGATACAAGTACCTGGTTATAGCTTCTCTAGCTGGCAGTGAGTTATATTTTTTGTCTTACTAGAAGGAAGTGTTTAGTGTGGAGTATTACTTCTCAGAAGGATTTGTGCTAGTTTGTACTGACTTTCATGACCTCAGTGTCTTTAACTTACATCTCAGCGTTGTTGTTCTAGATGGCTGTGACAACGAATGCCTTGGTGAATATAGTGTTTCACAGGCCAACCCTGCTGCTTCAGCAACGCAGAGGATATGAAAATTTAAATTAGTCTCTTGCTGGGCTCCCCCAAACAGCTGCTCACTGAGTGTGTATGTGTGTGTACATCAGGGATCGAGTGTCGGTTTCAGAGCCAGGCTGATTTGACCATGGAGGTATTCCCAAAGGATCTCTCAAACACGGTCAGATAAATAAGTAAATAGATAAGTGCTTCTTCAGGTTAGTGGGACAAACAAATTATTTCTGTGTCAAGTCTACATGTATGTTGTAATTTTACAGCAGCCAATAAAGCTGAAGCCAAAGCCTAGAAACCTGCATCTTTCAGGACACTCTGGAGCCCTTATCATTGTGCAGATAAAGAAATGACATCTCATAAATCCCACGCAGGTGTTGCCACACTTGTGTTTTCTTATCTCTAAGTGGCAAAAGTCAGAAAGGCTGGAACAGAAGTGATTCCAAGGAGAAAACTACCTCAGTCCCCAAACTGCCACAGTGAAAAGGGGATCAATAGGTGGCTTGTTTTTGACAAGCATCTGTGTCCAGACAGCAACTTATAAAACTCTTTGGAGCCCCACCCTCCCAAGCATGGCTGGTTGCCTGCCAGTCTTGTGACACAGCAGCCAGCCAGTGCCCAGGGCTGTTTGTGTCAGGGTGGAGAGGCCTAGAACTGAGGCATCTACCTGGATGCCAGCGGCTGCTTGACTGTGAACAGCATGTTTTGGACAGAAGGCCTAGACTTGATGCTTTGGAATTATATTTAGATATCTCACATGGTTGATGTACAATAGAATTATTGTAAGTAGGGTGGAATAGTTTTATGAGTAAAGCTATAGCTTGTACCAATGGAGCGGCCATAATCCCATACAGCACGACATGCCACTCCCACAAGAGAGGTCACGGTAATGAGATCTGGCTATATCAGTTACTTTATGCTCTTCACCCTGTCTTCCTCTACAAACTGCACAAGGTGGTGAATTAATAATGATTATACCGTCAGAAAATTTGGCACATCTTGTCCTACAGCTGTTAAAATAACATCTTTACGTAATTACAAAAGGACTTCAGTGTTAAAGGGGATAAATTACCACATAAAACATTGACACAAAAGTCATTGACACAAATCATTTTAGGTTGCAATCAGCAAGGAGTCATTCTCCGTCACAATATTTATGAGTAGCTTTTAAAAACCCCCCAATTTTTTTAGTGAACGTCAAATAGTTATTGCAGTCTTCTCACATGATCTATAGCTCTTTTTATACTCATATTTGTGAAAGTTGGTGGAATAAGTTTGTAATATATCCACATTTTTCCATTGAGCAGCGTCTCTCATAGCTGACAAATTAATTGAACAGAACCAAATATGACCCATTTTGAAACTATAGTTACTTCAGAGTCTGTTGTTTTTTGATTAGAAAGGAAACTGCCAGATTTGAAATCTTTACCGAGGCTCCAGACAGCATTAGATTGGATTGTTTAGTACCTGTCTAGGTGGCTAAAGCTTAAGGCTGTGCTGAATATCATTTTTCTGTATTCAAAGCTTCTGTCAAGGTTTTCTAATGAATCTCTGTGTTGGTCGTCAGCTGCTGTCTGCTGGCGTCTGTCTGTCGCTCTGCCCCTTCAACCCACACAGCAGTCAAAGCCCCTCAGTATGCCGTAGCCTATGCAAATAAATGTTGATTTATAATTTGAATGTTAATGTTAAGAAGCCTTAAACTATCTGGTGAAGCCCTGCTAAATCTAGAGAATTAATCATCTCCTCAAGCCAAAATCTGCTGATGTTTGTTCAGGGGGTAGGGGTAGTTTC
>JAPZDW010000024.1:6159280-6172602 GCA_029814725.1 Acanthurus nigricauda
CAACTTCCTCAGTAGTGGGACAAATGTAGCCGGCAAACTGCATCAGGCTCCGCCGCAGAGATTTGACTACTGTCAGAAGAAGAAGGAGGAGAAGAAGAAGAAGAAACACGAAAAGTTTTGGTGCTGGAAGGCGACGCGCCTGAGCCGCCGGAGTAGCGACCTGCAGACTGATCCCAGTCCAGATCTGACAGAGAGAGAGAGAGAGAGGCGGGTTCCCACTGTTTCTGCAGAAGGTTCCTCCAGACATCAGACATTACTCCTGGTAGGACTCCACTTTTTTTTTTTCATACCTATCTAGTTTTTTAAAACGCTTTCCGTGTTCAACTTCTTGACCCCAGTTCGGAAATGACTTAAGAAAAGTGTTTTATTAGATGGGAAAATAAGCCAGTGAATCCCAGTGTCATTCAAAGAAGTTAGTGACTACAAGTGGAGTTTTTAAATGAAAATGAATGACTTGAAGAGTCACTAAGGTCCAATAACTTCAATATCGTAATTACCAACAACAGCAAACTATCTGAAACTGTAAGTACAGAAATAAAAGCCTTTGACATAAAGTTTTTTTTTCCTTTGGCCAAAGTTTACTGAGATTAAAGTTTTAAAACAATAATAGGATAATAATAATAATGATAATAATTATCATTTTATTATATTAGAAGTAGTAGTTTTTGCGCCGTAATTTTGATTTATAAACACATAATTCCACCTTAAGATCATATTTACTCAGTGCTTATCATGTAAAGAGTTTGGGATGTTAGCAGAAATCTGTAACTGTAAAGATTAAAGCAGGCGTGGGCTTGACATTATGACAAGACTTAATAGTTCACACCTTAGTCAAACATGCCGCCCGGGGAGAAGCCTGCAAAGCAAACCCCTGACAAAAGAGGAATCACTTCCTGTGACTTGTGAGGGGGTCTGGACTTTTTCTGTCTGCCTGTGTGTTTCTCTACTTTCTTTGTGTCTGCCTTCATCTCCTCCTCTAATCACGGCCTCACACCTGCACTCATTTCTCTCTGTAATATAATGTACAAACACACACACACACACAACAACAATAACAAGTAAACATCTTGTCTGTGGTGGGACACACTGCATTGGACTGTGTGACCCACTGAACTGTGTGGAGGAAGGCTTAAGGAACAACTGGTGTGTCACAGAAGCTCCCAGCTGTGCGGTGTGTGTGAAGGCCTCAGATAGCGAAGTCCCTCAGGCTAAACTTGCCTTTTCTTCGGCAGCAGAAAGTGGGATACGGCAGGCTGTGTGTGTGTGTGTGCATGTGGAAGGGTGTGTCCGTGCTGCAGCTTCTGAGTTTGTTTTGGGCGTACATCATCATCACATCACAGCGCATAGTAGTGGTGTCATCTTCATAACGATTGTTTGGTGTTTCGCCTGTTGCGTCATGTGGGTGCAGCAGGAACTGTGGGAAAGTTAAGGGTCGGAACTTGCCAAATGTGAAACTTTCATCAAGATCAAACATGTTTTTTCTTTTAATACTTTTGGGAGTAATGAAAGAAAAGAGATAAAGATGTTGCTCTTGAGACTAGTCTTCACAAAAGACTGTCATGTTTTGGTTCCAGTTGAAGAACATTTGAAGTAACGATGCCTGTCCTGGCATTCAGACGCACAAATGGAATATTATGTCCATGAAAAGGAGCTTTTATTTGGCTTTTGAAGATTAAGCTTTACGATTAATTTTTAAGCACATGATACTTGTTGTACTTACAATACATTTGCATTCATGGTGTGAAATACTGAAGAAAAAAGCTTCATGCTGGAGTTTGATGTACCTTTTATTAATGACTTAATTAAAACAAATAACAGATAGCTTGTAGTAATTTTAAGTCACCTCAATGGACGTAAGATTTAGTCAGTTTTTATTCAAATGTGTTTAATATGAAAACCCCTGATTCTTTGTGCCTTCAATATCTGTTCTTTTTACTCCCTGCAGAGGAAGCTATGTGCATAACATTGGCATTAAGCTGAAATAGGAAACTTGTCAGCAAACATTTTTTAATTTAGGCATCCAGCAGTTGTGAAACAACTCGACCGCTCGTTTGGATGATCAAGAATCTCTCCCCTTTGCTCTGTTTTTGGTCTCTGGTCCCCTTAGTGAAACATCTGGCTCTTTAGCTTTTACATGCTCCGCTTTGTTCAGCAGCAAGTCATTTTGTCTGTCTGGTGTTTGGTTCTCTGCAGGTAGTGTACGGTGGATTTATTGGCAGTGCTGCTTCCTGCTGCTAGAAATGAGGTTGAAGAGAATGCTGAGACAGAATATAAAAAAAAGTGAAGCTGCAGGCTAGAAAATCAAAAAGAGATGAGAGGAGAGGCAGAGCTGGATGATGATTCTCTGTGGATTTGTCACTATGAGCAACTAGATTAACATTCTACATCGTCACATGATTCATTGTTTATGTTGGAATATTGATTAATGAAGCTTCAGGCATGTTTAATTGAGAACATCCATATAAAAATATAAACTGGCTTGGTTCCTTAAACTGCATGACAAAGCCTTTGCTAAAATTATGGCTTGAATAATGCAGATATGAAGTTGAAGGCGACAAATTCTCAAATCACATCAGCAGAATTTGCTCCCACGCTTCTCTTTTCTTTTCTTTTCTTTCTGTCTGTACAGAAATGACACCCCGGAGGAATTTGGTCTCTTAGGCATCATGCTGTGTTTTCACCACTGACAGGTTGTTTTTACACAAACTGTTTTTCACAGTAACAAGCAGAAATAATCCCCTTGCAGCCAAAAGCCAGTCATTCTGTCCCATTTAGCATCTGGGAAGTTTGCCTTGACAGAGCCCACGGGCTGTATAATGCATTTGTTTGCCTCTTCCTCTTCCTCCCTCTTTTCCCTCCCTCTTCGTTTCATTGACCATGGTCACATTCTTCAGAGGTCTCAGTGTTTTACAAAGGTTAGCCCCGCGTGGTGGTTGGACCCCGGCCAGCTCTAACTGCAGTGGGACTGCGACTAAATGACTCGGACTGGCTGTGGCTGGTTTTAAGCGTTGGCATCGTTTGAAACCAGGCCAACGATAATGATGGAGAATCGGCGGTCAAGTGGTTGCAGGTGGTCAGGGAGCAAAATTTAGATTTGTTTTGAAGCAGTTCTCTTTTGGGAACCATCCCCTCATGGTGTTTTGGACGACACTGGACACAGTTTGTATTGTTTGTATTACTTCCTCTCACTTTCTACATTCAGTCAAGAGGTTTAATACTTAATCCAAGCTGCTGTTCATGCCTGATGAATATTTTACTCCAGGCTGTAATGCTTCTTGTGCGTGCTTCTTACACATTTGGTCAAGGCATGTCTGTCAAATTCTAACAGATATGAGGTCTCTTTTTAATCATAAACTGCTCGCTCACTTGCTTTCTTCTTCTCTGTATCGTGTCGTCTTCATTTTCACTGATTAAATTCTGACAATCTAAACATTTCAGCGCAGCTATTAGGGCGCATACCTTATTTTCAGACCCCTTATTCATGTGGTTCCAACCAGATTTAAACAATGCAACCCAATCCAGCTTTTAGCTGTTCGGTCTTATTAAAAAAGCATCACATCTGTGTTACATGTTATACCAAAGAAAGAGGAGTTGGAAGTCTTTCTGTTTGATGTTAACAGAACCTGTCTGGCACACAACTCACTTTTGTGAACTGTATCAAGAAGAACTTGGGAAATCAAATTGCATCAGCGGGTATATTTTCTCATGATTCAAATGTCTTTTTTAATTTATTTTTCGCCATATGTGTGTATCCCTGTCTTTCCTCATGGTAGTTAGGGCGCCACCACTGCCTCCTCAGCAGGCCGTGGGGGCGCGTGGCTGGCAGCAGGAGTGTGTCTGGATTCCCTGAAAGAGGGGAAGTGACCTCAGGTTTCCTGTGTGGAGATGGCCAGGTGCTGTGGTGTTATTGTGAGGGGCGCAAGACTTCCTCCATGGATGCTTTGTTGGTAAACGTTTGAAACTCGATCCCTTGAGTCAGGGCCCCTGTGGGATGTAATGTGTACCCCCCCTCACAATCCACTCATCCTGCCTCGCTCTCTTCCTATTTCTCCTTCCTCATTCTCCGTACATTTTCTGCCTCAGTGTTCACTCAATGTGAAAGAAAGTTTATGTTGAGACAGCATAACCTTTATATAAGGAGCTTAGGGGGGTAAAAGGTAACTGACTCAGGGCTAATGGGGTAATTACATTCTTCCAGGCATGCAATTACAGGTCCATAACTAGCACTTACCTGCTCCTCTCAAAGGAAGTGCTGTTTTCAAAGGAAATACCAAATTGTTAGAGGAGAATCGTGGTTGTCTCATGACTACATGCTTGCTTGTTTAATACAAACAGATATTATGTTATGGAAGAATGCATTGCCTCACTTCCACCTTTCACCTTGTCTACTTCATTTGGCCTCCTCTGTCTGTTATGTTTATGAAACATTGAATCTATGGTACTCCCTCTGCCTTATCAGTGCTTCCTTTGAACGTCTCAAATGAAACAGATGTTGTTTGGGTGCAGGAAACCTGTCGATTCACTGCTTCATCATCACACTCTGTCATGTTACGAGTGTGTGCTGGGGAAACGTGTGAGTCAGCCGTGACTCTTCCCCTGCACCCTCGCCTAAAGGTACCAAGATCATGCGTCAACAGAAGTGTATGGCATGTACAAAAATTCACAGGATTTGAGGAAAGGAATGCTATGATGCAGAATGTGCCGGGTTACCAACTCCTCCACCACGCGCCTAACCCAGTTTTTTCATGGGAACGTTAAACCAAACAAACCTTTACACATTTCTTTGGAACTTCCTCACCTCTGCTGTGTGTCAAAAGGCTCCTTGCCAAAAAGTAAGCTAGACCAGTTGCTGCTAGAGTTGCTTAATGTTACTGTTTGCCTGATGCACAAACTTCCATTAAAAGATGCTATCCTGGGAAAACAGTACATCTCTACACAGGGAATTAATGTCACAAAAGTCAATAAATAAGCATGACAGCTGGATGTATTCGGTCAGCAAACTGGCCTCCAAAAACAACTGAGCAGAGTGGAGAAGGGAGGATTGAGAGGGAAGCACAAATTTAAGGTCTGTAGACAAATTGCAGTGGTCTTTGTACAACTGGTAATGTGATATGTATTATGAATTCATTTATCTAATGGCTGTGTTGAGCTGTGGCTAGTGGCTAAATCACAGGATAACGTATGGTTACTTGGAGAGAAGAATTGTTGGGTAAGGAGAATTTCTCCAGTGCATTAGGTAATAGGATGTTATTCCACACTGACAGATCTCTACTAGGAGAGATGACAAAATGCAGTAACGAGGCATGGCTCCCACTTCATACTGTAACACCATGACTTCATCAGTGAAATTTTGCAATTGTCCTCTGTTAGTTTCAGCAGAGAGATGTCTGCAAACAGTGAGTTTGCAACATTTATTCATTAGTCACATAAATAAACAAAATGAATTAACAAAATATCTCAAAAGGACTTATTCCTTTACCTGTTTTCCTTTACAAACAGAAAAATACATTAGCACACATGAGTTAAAAAACAAAAATACATCAGCCAATCACTATTATATCTGTCCAAACACTAAACCCCACTGAGTACTTTTACTTATAGGAAACTTGAGGAAGAGTTACCAACTTTTTGACACTGACTGACACCCCAACCAGTTATAGTTTTCTTAAATTGAGCATCTTTGTTAAGAGCCTATGGACAAACAATAATCTAACAGAAACCATCTGCCTACGTGTAACTGGCACAGTGGTTTTATTTCTATGGGAGTAGCAATGAAGTCATCCTTCCCGTTGGATGTTCTTGAACGCTGGCTTAATTGGGCAATAATTTGAGACCATGTGGCAAGCAGTCCTTAACCACGCAGTGATACACAGCAGGCCTCAAACAAGGCAACAATGCCTGAGGCTCGAAATGTCACATTTCAAAACACTGTAAATCCAGACGGAGTGGGCCGTTAACAAAGTCTCTCCACAACATGCTAACGGGACTCCGTTCCCATAACAGATGTCTTAGAGAGGTAATTTAGCCTTGGCACTGTATACATGCGTTGTTTGTTCCACTGTGCCACTACTGTATTCGCACGTTCACCTCCTGCTGCTGGGGGAGTTGTGCCTTTATATGGCTAGTAACTCCAGTTTGCCACAATGCCAACTGCATTAGTGTTGATTGCTTCCCAAACATTTAATAGGTTTGGCTCCCACATCTGCACAGAATGAACCCAGATTGCAGTCATGATAGTGTGGGTGTTTTGCAAGGTGTCTGTGCTCAGTACGTGCACATTAGTATTCAAATGGGCACAAATGTTCCCAGTGTTGTTGCACAACTTTCTTGCAGGGATGAATCAGACGGACCTGACTTGTCGGGACTGTATAAAAACCTGTTAGCTATGTATTATCTTGTTACTGATAAATACACGATTGTTTATTTAGAGTGCAGCTGTGAGAGAGGTTATCCCCCCCTCACAGAAAGTACACACCGTCAAAACGCCTGCCCTGCATGATGAAACTAGTGTGCGATCAAGAATGTTACTCCTTCCCCAGAATGTCTTACACCATCTTTCTCTCATCACTGTTCTTTATCTTCATGTCATTTACTCGCTTGTATTTATGCAGGCGCACACACACGCTCACTTTGTCTCACCCTCTCACTCACGTCTCCACAGCTCTGTTGGAGAGACAATAGTATCTACAGAGGAGACAGGCTGAGGCAAGCCAGGTTTGCTGCATGCACTGAGGTGTGGGTTTATGTCAGTCACAGAGAAGAGTGCGCTTGGCACTGTTCGGGCACACTTTGGCACTAACTTATAAAGCTGTCAAAGTTGTATTGACTAGCAGTTGGAAGCTTAGAGGTTGTTTCTTGGCCTCCTTTGCTTCCCTGTGTTAACTCACCTTCATGGGATACTGACCAGCCTTCATACGTCGCCTTGGAGGAGCCATAAATGGCAGAAAGTATCCTTGGTGTGGCTATAAAAGTATTGTCAGCTCCTCTACAAGAAGATTTAAAGCAGTGACAAGCAGCAGTGAGCTAAGGATGGATTTCTTGGCTTCTTCAGTTGAAGTTTGGAGAGAAAATGAAAGGATAAGATAGAGAGAGGAGTGGCTGGAGCAAAAATATTACTGCATGTCGGTGCATCTGTCAGTGTGCTGTCTCAGGAGGAACAAACGAAGTCTGTGTTGTGTATATAGTTTGCTCCGTGTGCATCACCTTTCCATCTTGGTAAAGTTACTATTACCGTGCAGATTGTATTTACCCTCATCACCACAGAGGACCCATGAGAAAGAACACGTTGGGACAAACAGGATCACGTCAGCTATGATTCACTTTATGTAATTAAAGTTCTCCAAAATGGTGCAGTGAGTTCACTTTGGTGAGGCACTGCTTTGTTTGACAGCATGTTCACAACCAGCAGATCGTACTGAGCTCAGGATGTTTGTAGTCATCGGACATAACTCAGTCCAGAGGGAGTTCAGAGCTTTTACATATAACACAATTACCAAATGACTCACAGACCTCCAGGACTAGAGAATACTGTTGTTGTTGCTTTGACTGTTATTTAGTGTAATCATCTGGTGCGGGAAGACAACAAAAGATGCAATAGCCATTGGGGCTAAAGCTGCACCAGTTCTTAGTTTTCTACCAGCCTCCAAAAGTCCTCACATACAGCGCGGAGCATAGAGGTCATCCTGCATTTTATATGCTATTCCCTGTATTCCCCTCATATATTATTTCTATGTATATGTGTCTGAACTTAAGGTAGAGGACACTCTTGTAATCATTATTTCCCTAAAACTGCATAAAGAAACCTCTGTTTAAAATATATTCATTGTTTTAACTACCAGGGATTTCAGTCCTTTGTTGTTACCATTATCTGGTTCAGATGTTACCTAGTTTATGGTGATTATAAAAACACATATATGTAATCATAAATATACTTTTACTTTCTAAAGCCTTCTGGCTCTCCTCTACAGCTGGAAAATCATTGATGGGTGCACACAAGAGCACTTGCTGCTGTGCATGTGGTACGGTAATACACATACAGATGAGTACAGTGAAGTAGAAGAACAGTGACTTGGCGTGCTTCGGGCGCAATTGCATTTAATTTGACGGGGAGAAATTACAGATGTCTTGACCTCATTGTCGTCAGTGCTGGCTCCAGCCTCAGGAAGAGTAGAATTTTTTTTTGTGTCTATGGAAAAGTATTTCAGCCCTCCATTCAAAACATTTTATCATCTGGAGCATCACTAAAGAAACAAGAGACACTCTACTCTGAATAAAGTCAGTAATTGGTTGATTTTGCTTCTTGAAGTTAACAATAGTCTGGTGTGTTTTTTATAATCTGAGTATTAAGAGTTCCTGCATAATTCTTTGCAGTTACACTAAGAGATGAAGTCATCTGTGATGGAGGAGGGATTATGTGACAGATACAGACCTCCATTACAACTGGCAGCTTGATGCAGTGCATATGTCTCAGGCATTCTGCCAAACCACCTACAGAGATGCCGCTTGACCGCAAAAGCAGCAGCAAAGTGCAAATGTAAGACATCTCTGTCACCAATCTACATATAGGTAATTTATAAATGGAAGTAAACTGTTATATGCTGACCTCAGCATAAGCCGCAAGCTGTCAGGCATTAAGATACCATCAAAAAGTTCAGACAAAATAGATGAACTCTGAATTTTAAATATGATAAGCGGTGATGTTTGTCATCTAATGTGGTAAAGAGTTCAGCTTTTGTTAAATTTTCATTCTCAACTTTAACTTAAGCAGATCAGAGCCGGAATGCTTGAAGCTTGTTAACACCAGGTGTAAATACGGTCTGAATGTTTCCCACCTCACTGAACGTGCTTAGAACTTCACCATTTGCATGCTCAAATCCTTTTAAAAGTCTGGCAAACATCACTAAGTTGTTTTCGTCTTTACTTTTCCAAAGGTCCACCATACGTTTGCAATTCTGTCAGTGCTTTAATGGGCCTAAACATTCAGCTTCAAACAGAACCACATCCAACGTAGGCAATGGAAATTAGATCAATGGGTAAAATGGGGGCCAGACGGTGAGCAAAGCACAGCAGAGGGCCAATGACACAAGCACATGACTTCACTGTGGAAGTATTCAACCCCCCTCGCTGCCCCCCCCAAATCCCTCATCCCATCGCACGCTTTCTCAACAGTGGTGAGTGGAAACTGTTTAAGGTTTAATTATTGCAGAAGAAAAATGGAAGAAAAAGAACATCTATATAAGACGAGAAGTCATGCAAGACGAGTGATTGGTCATCATCAGGTCAGGCTTGTTGCGAACTGTCAGGAGATTATAATACTGCCACTGCACAGCACTGGGTGTAAATTAGTGCCATGCAGCTTTTAACATTCATCCACAGGCTCCACTGGATTCGACTGGTTCAATAATAAAGGCAGAGCCATATATCCTTTTAATTTACACGACACGAGACACACATTTACACGTCGCTTGATCGATGGCGAGGCTGTGGAGCCAGGACGAGAACCTTTTGCCTCCAGCTAACTTCTCACTTTGTTTATGTCTGTTTTGTGTTCACCAGTGTTCCTAAATCCCTCAAAGCCAGAGAATACTCCTATGCCAAAGAGAAGCAGGATAAAAGCAGAATGAGGTCGAACAAGAGTCGGGCGAGTCTTGCGGTTAATAGATCGAAAGAGATAGACAGGTCTGCTTGGGAAGCAACATAATTCAACCACGCTATCAGTGTTTACCAAAGCACCTGTTTTCACGTATACTCTCAATTTAACAACTGCAGCTGGGACTTTGCATTTTATCGCTGATAATGAATTAGGTGGCGAAGATGAATGGTGTTTTGCATGGCTGCATGATAAAGAGATCCCAGTGTGTGACACAGGGAGATAAGGACCTGACAGATTGCAGCTCTGTTCTGGCAAAGTCGAGAAACTAGCTATAGGATCTCTGAACTTGCTGCTCTTCTCAAGGCTTAAATGAACCTCAGATAAATCCATTGTGTGCCAAAAGGAGTATTGCTTTTTGATACCAAAGCTGATCAATTTTAGGCAGATACATGTTTGCATCTACCACTATCACTCCGCTGCTCCCCTGTTCTTTTGCTATGATTGTTTTCTGCATGACCGGCACGCCACCAGGTAACCGCACAATCAAATTTAACAGTCTTGGGTGGATGCAAAAGCTTCAAACGCAAATGATAAGTAAGAACTAGGCACAAGGTCTGAACCAAGACTGGAGGATAGCTGAGGGAAAGAATAAAGGGTAGGTGGGTGAGTTACTGGGGGGACGTGGAGGGTGGAGGCAGTTCTTGGGTGCGTGGCAGCATGATTTATGGACACCTTTGAAGTGAGCTCATTCCAGCCACACGGTCTGCCTGCTGCATTTCAGAGCAGGGACCTTCTCCCGCGGTACAGCGAGGGGGTTAACTGACCCCGAGGTCACCAGCCCTCCTCTAGTGTACCACTCACATATGCACTTCCTGATTATGTGGCAATTCATCAGTGTGTGTTTGGTTTCCAGCAAGCCGAAATGAACTGCCAAGGCGTCGGATGGACACGTGACTCACTCCTCAGTAACCTACTTAGAGGTCAGAGCAAACAGGGTGAATGACAAAGAGGAAAAGGAGGTAGTACCTCTGTGGGATCATAAAAATTGGGTCAAGAGAGACATATTCAAACAGACAGAGTGGAGCTAGTTTACTTTTTTGGCTGCAGTGTGCAGAATTATCAGCGGAAATTTATAGTATCTCGAGTAGAGTCTGAATAGAAACTGATTTTATCATCCTTCGCCGTTTAAATCTCTCTCTCTCTTTAGTAGTCTCACTTAATGTGACATCATTGTTTGAATAAGTAAATCTTCCTTCTTCTGTTCAGCTGGTGAGGATTAAGGGAGGTGGCTTCACGGTAGTCACTCGGTTTCTGTGCGTCATTCTGATTTGAATTTATCACCTATTCAGTATTTTTGGATCGTTATTACCAATATCTTTCCAGTATTTGAAACTCATTTCCCAAATACATCAAATTGTTTGATCATATCAGCTTCATTTATGTGAGAAGAAAACCGGGGGGTTGTAAATATGAGATGTAATTACACTTGACGGGAAGTCCCCACAAAGAGACTTAAACAAGCTGCTCACTGTGTGTGCGCTTCCTGCACAAGTCGCCCATTGTCCCTCAGTTTGGCTGCTGTGTTTATTTTTTGTTTGATCCCTCCATCAACCTTCTGCTTTGTGTGTGCACCTGTGTATCGCCGTAGCTGTGTGTGAGTCCTCATGCACACTGTGGCAGGTGTGTCTGTCTCTGCAACTTTGTCCCTCTGCAGGACTGTGTCAGTGTGTTTAGATATAATACGCCTGTTTTTCATTGGGACTGTGTGTGACCGCCTTTCTGAGAAGTCCCAGAGATGTCTCTGTTTGGGGTAACAGGAAGAGGCACAGTGTGTGTGCATACTGGCCCTCCTCGGTGTTATCTTCCCCACAGTGGTGAAAGGGGTTGTTGCCCAGGAGGAAATGAACCCGCGGTCGGTTCTCACAGCACAAATCAGAGTAAAAGAAGAAGAAATTATGTTTTTTCATGACAGGAAAACAGTGCAGGGGGATGTTTAAGAGGTTAACCCACATTGTCACATCTATTTTTAGGTCTTCGGTTTTATGCTTTTATGTTATACAAGCCACATATTAAAACTGCATTTAATGGTTTAACTGTCACATTTATTTTAGGGCAACTTTGTTCTGGTTCTCCATTAGAGGCTCCACCCAAGAAATAGTAATGAAGTCTAAAATGTCTCTGAATAATCTGAGCTCTGGATGTATTAATAAAGTTCCCTGATGCGTTCAATAAATTTAATGGAACAAAACATCAAATTTTTACATCGCCACAGCATCCCTAATAAAGTTCTTGGTTGTGCCCCCAATCAACCCCGCGCAGGATGAAACGAGAGCAAAACGTCCTTGCCAAGAGGTTTATGATTCAGGGGGGGAATGAGGGCACTGTTTACACGTTGACGTGGAAACATGCCTGTGAAGGGGAAAAATGGCTGCATATACTGGAAATGACTTCTTAGATATTCATCCCAGTCGTTTCACATTTGGCAGACGCCCCTCAGTTTCCCGAGCTAACGTAATGCTCTTTTTTTCTTCTTCTTCTTCTTCTTTTTCGTATGAACTCGTCCTCTCGGGGTTACAGAGTCGGACAGGCAGAGAGGTGAGTATTTCGGTCTCTGCTGCGGTTGTGGGAGATAATCTGTGCAGCTGTTGTCACGCCGTTGTTATAACTGCTTGTAATGTATGACACCCCGTGAAAATCCTCTACATGTGGTAATTGGACACTTCCACCTGCTTATAACAACACGCTGAATATTCACGTCTGGGGATGTTGGGAGGTGTGCTTAAAAAAAAATACCCGTCTTGTCTGGGCGTTAACCTCAGGGTCAGGTGCCATCCTGCAGCCACGAGCCGCAAGTCTGAATGAGTTATAAATAATTGCTCGCAGTTGTGGGTGTGTACTGCACAGTTGTGTGTGGCATGCTTAGATTGTTGAGTGTGTGGCCTCTGTAACCTTAACCAAGGTCCTTGATGTCTGGGCTCGCTGCGCTGACTCAGCAACATTATAAGAGACCACCTGGGAATGACCAGTCTGCGGGAGCCATTTTGTGTGTTTGGTTCACAGTTAGCCTTGTTGTTTTGTCTCTGTGAGTTGCTAACAGCCAAAAAGGATAGTGCGTAATTAGCAGCGGTTAAAACATGTTTAATGGCCCTGTGGTGAGTATACAAGAAAATCCACTGGCAGAAATGAAAAATAACTATATTATACGGCTTTATCGGTAAATAATCACCTCAAAACTAAAAAAAAAAGTATTTCCGTCAGGTAAGAATGAGCCCTTTAGATCATAGAAGGAGCAGGTCCTCCTCCACAGAGTCCACCATGTTGCACCTTTACAGAAGCCCAGATTGGACAAACCAAACATTGGCTCAAGTGGGAGCCTTTTCTGTTTTTAATGGCCATTGTAGGTTCCTCTTTGTGCTTGGAGGCAAAGAGTGAGGCAAGTGCTAAGTGGGCTGCAGTTTGCAGTTTTACTATGAGGAGCTGCAGGATCCCTCACACTGGGTTTTTATGTCAAAGTGATGATGTATGTGTCATCATTGTGCTTACTAAGTTCAACTTTCAACCTTCACTTTACACTGATGAAACGCAGGACCAGCGGAAACAGATGAGTAAGAATTTGGGCTCGTATCAAGGCCACAGAGCTGCACAGAACAAACTTCCGCCTAAGTTCCACAAAAAAGGATGGACTAATCAGAAAGACAAGGAAATGAGAAATGTACATATCGACTCGGTA
>JAPZDW010000024.1:6561523-6571811 GCA_029814725.1 Acanthurus nigricauda
CAAATCTTTCAGCTTGATCTGACCAGAAGATAGAAATATAATTATGGGATCGACATCAGCTCTTGAATGACAAAGAGGCGGATTAGAACAAATGGAGGCTCCCTGTCGATAATCCCATGAGAAATTGGGAGTCACTGGACCGTGACTGGGTTTCCAAATCAAATCTAATGGAACAAGGGGGCAAGGGTTCAGCAGGGAGGTGAAGAATACATGAGCAGGATGGGATTTTCTGCTCATCCTATGTAACATATCACAAGCTGCAGGGTCAAGGCTTTAATGAGATGTAACCTACATCCATACAATGTTTACAATCCGATGCTCCGAAGCTTTATTGAACATGGATCATCATTCTCCAACTGTAGTAACGTGATTTTGCGGCTCGAGAGACTGACTACAAAGATTGTTGAAAGACATACGAGAGACTGAACTTCATTTCATTCAGACATCCTAAATGTTCAGACTGCCTCTACTAATCCGTGACCGATAAGGCTTTATGTTACTCCTGATGGCCATCATCAGTTTGATCTCATTAGAGCCAGTGTAATTGACTGCTTGCATTAAACAATGACCCGGGCCTTTCGTTCTGTTCTCTGTTTCACAAATTAACCTAAATGAACTGCATTTACAGCCCCTGAAAGCACATCGTGAATAACAGCAACAGATTGAATCGGTCGGAAGGATAAAAAAAAAAAAGAAAAATCTGAAAAAACAACATCATCATCATCATCAAAACGTGGGTGACGGTGTAATTGAGAAATTGGCCATTCATTGGGAAAACATTGTTTCAGATTGGATGTCACTGGAAAAGGATGGTGCATCCAGCAGCTGCTATGAAGAAATTTCTTAACATCTAGTGTATGAGCTGCATGTAAATGATATCAGCAGGGAGTAAGTAGATGAAATAAAACCATCTTGTCTTTCCCAGATAGCACCAGATAGATTTGCTTTGTTTTTGGCCTACAGGCACAGAAATAATCATGGAAATGTGAAGTAAGGAGCATTCAACTCACTGCTCCCAATCATTCTATTACTGTTAAAATGAAGTACTGCAGCAAACTGACCTTTTGTCTTTATTTTAATACCATCATGTTATTTTAGCTACCTTTATTTAAAAAAAAATAGACAGTCTTCGTAACAATAATCTAGTTAGGCTTTTTTACTCACAAACCCAACTACAGGGTTACTAAAAAAAGAGCTGCATTGATGAGGGTGGGAGCATAAAATTCAGCTCTGCAACAATTTCACATCATTTGACATTTCATATCATTTGATTTGATATTATGGAGCCTGTGGCATTATCTTCAGTTCAATGCCTTTTCCAATTTAAGAGCCACTGCCTTCCTGATTTTACCCTCATTTGTAAATGTCACTTAAGTAGAAGTGATGGAAATAATTTGCAGTGGTGTAAAAAGAAAGATATAAAAACAGAAGAGGAGGAAAAATGAAGGGAGGGTGTGGAGGGAACATGGCGAACGGTACAAACCGTGCATGTCTATGTTGGAGAATTAAGTGGAGAATTGCTTTCATAGGTTATGAAATGTTTCCTAACTGCAAGGTTTAAAAGAATTAAAACCAATTTGATGAAAAATAAATGCATTTTCACTAAAACAAGAGTCTTTTTTAATGTTATGAAGACTCTTCACATGACAGCAGCAACAGGAAGGTTTATCAGACTGCTGACATATTTTGCATCATGTAGTCTGCAGGAGATTAATGAAGTCTGATGCTACGTGTTTGTAATAGTTGAACCAAAGGGGAAATTTGCAATAAAAAGACCCATCCCCCATAAAAAAAACAAACAAAAAAACAAAATCATACATACCTGAGGGTCAATGCCTCTCCTCTACACCCCTCAATTCTACAATGATAGGAATGACAAAAAACTAAATGTTATGTCATGTGTGTCTGTTTTGTCAACTGCAGGCCCGCTGTACTGCACTTATGTTAAAGTGTAACTGTGAGGCATTTGAATGCCTGTGTATATCTCATCACAAGCGGAGCGAGAAATCCTGAATGAGCTGCCGCTTCTTGGTGATGTCAGGCAGAGGCGTGACCTTCCGTTATTAGTCTATTGTCAACGTTTTTTTTTTTTTTTTTTTTTTGTTTAAAACATACAAAACATCCAAATTCTCCACAGTCCGACGTGTCCCGCCGGGTTTTACTTTGCCCTTCGTGTCTTAAACAGGGTTAGGGTTAGAACTGGCTATTATGCAGCACATAATTGCACTTCGTCATGCTACAGATTGTCCCAGTAGGGAGGGCTGCGGCAAGGGACGTTTTTATTTGAAGAGGATATACCAGAGGAATAATACCCAGTCATAACAAATCCATCTTTCCTTCCCCAGAGCAATGTTATGCAGTCAAGCAAAAATGTGCTACACAGCTATGTATTGTATGCACAGGCTAGCAGGTGCAAGTAAGGGTCTCCAGTAGTCTCCAGAGGACCGTAATTGGTTCTAGAGCTCATTAGAGGTGTGTGGGATTGCCTGATGGTGATAGTGGAGGAATGTCACACTCTTGGCAAATGGAATTGATGGACAGAGGGATGTGACCTTGCACCATCAGTACTTGTAGCTCTCAGCAGCGAGCACAGGTCACAGCAGTAGTCAAACTTCTTGACAATGCTCAGGTGCTCTTGAGCTAAAAAAAAGGATTTAGTTTAGCATCAGTTTAACCTGTGTTTTATCTGCCCTCAGGCTCATTTTATGTCTGATGTCTCAGATACTTTATTGATGTTCAAACTGACAGTATGACTCTGGCGTCATACAGACGGCTAACAATCAAAACACAAAAATGTACGGTAGCTGGATGTCTCGCACACTTTTGCATTTTTTTAATTTTTCCAGTGCCCTTCAAAGCTTGCATATGAGATTTTACTTTTTTAAAAGATTTTGTTTTGACAGTGAAAGGCAGTGTAGCATGAGCATAATACTAAATTAGCTTCAGCAATATCCCTCTTGAGAATAACAGATTGTAGGCAACATTGTTAATTCGGTCATAGGGTCCTGATACACAATCTCAGACACAACCATTAATATAATTTCTCAACATTAAATCTTCCTCAGTCAAAGCCAAAGCACAGCTTGGTCGAGGACATGGCCAACAGTTGCTTGTTAATGCCCATGCTTTTTGGCAGAGCATGATCTGAGTTAGCTACAAGAGAGAGAGTTGATTGATGGATCGCTAATTGTGTCCTTGGTAAGCAGCAGATGCTCCGTCACAGATGCTAGAAACAGATTAGACTTGCTCATGAAGAAGGAGTACAATTGGTAACATTTTAGTGTTGCATTTAGCCTTTACAAGTGCAATATAAACAATCACAATGGTGTCAAATCGCATTGTAACGTAGTCGCAGCAAAAACACATATAAAAGCCTGTCTTAATGTACAGAAAAGCAAGTGTTTACTATTGCTTTTGAAAACATTTCAGTTCAATTCAAACAGGCTTTGGAAACAGATGTTCACGTTGCAAAAGCAAATGAAAAAAAACGACAGAAAACAAGTATCTACTCTGGAGAAGTGTCCATAACTGGCGTCTGAAATAGCATTGATGACGCATTATAAGCTAGTCACAATGTGTTAGCATTTTTTTTTGCATATTTCTTAAGGCATTTGTGAAAGATGTGGATAAAGAACCTCTATACTTTATAATACACTGCTAAATTTACACATATTTTCATTCACTTATCTGGGTCAAATCATAGTAGCAGCAGGCAGCCAAGATGTCCTTGTTCCAAGCCTCGTCCTCCAGCTTGTCATGAGGGATCCCAAAGCTTTTCCAGACCAGATTGGACAAGTAATTACATCAGCTCCTTGCAGGTCTGCCATCGAATCTCCTCCCACTTAAACTGACCGTTTTACAAAAATGTGAGCAAGTTGCATCCTGATCAGACCAGACCAACTGACTGTTTGCAATAACTAAACAAATAAGAAACAGTTCTTTTCATTGCTCCTTCTGGATGTTCACCCTTTTCTCTATCCGTCAGGGTAAGACTGAACACTTTGAAAAGAAAATTCATTTTCATGGTTTGAATTGTATCTATGATCCAACTTTTGGTCTCTGTCCAGAGTTCGTGATGAAAGATGAAGGTAAATTAAGATCAACTGGTGAATCAAAAGCTTAAATGTCAGGACAAGCACCCTCTTATCGAAGACGACATCACATCAAGCAATGCTCAACTTCATTGTCTGGAGCAGTTAATTACGGTGTACTTGTTGGCAATTTATTGTTTTCTGGCGATTACCACAGACCCAGAATCAGAGGTGCAGTTTTAAACTAATCAAGAGCGTGATCGCATCAGAAACGGCCTAAAGAAATCTTTGACTGCACCTAAGGAATGTCTCCATGAAAATCTGAAGCAAGGTCAGTTACAGTATACATCCCTGGCAGGACCACCATCCACAGAGAGCTGTCTAATTACTTGTGAACTCTGCTGGAGGAGACTTCAAGGCCACCTCCTCCCACACTGCATTTTTGCCCCGTGACCATAGAAGCTATAGCACCTCTGGTCTCTCAGTATCTCACCCCAGATAAGGTGACCTTGGCTAGCCATGCTAGAAAAGGTCTCCTTATTCTTCATGGCTTCCTTTAGTCTCCTTATTCTTCATGGCTTCCATCCACTGGAGGAGTGTTGTCCTCCAGTGGATTCTTTGGTTGTGTCCCAGCAAGCACCGACTGTCTACTTAAAGCAACTACTTCTGGTTTTGAATGTGGCACACTCTGTTTTTTATGTTTCCTCTCGAAGGAGAAAGGCAAATTGAAGACACAGCAGATAGGGGCCTCAGAGTGAACATTTCCCACTTCCCATTTCTACCGAAGCTCCCAGTTCATCATCACGGCATGTTCAGGTTATTTCTGGGTGTTCAAGACGTGCCTTTAGTTACTCAGCACCCTGAAAGTCTGGACGCTCAGGCAGTGTCTTCTTCACGACCCCACCCTGAAAGTCTACACAGATTCAATACTCCAAATTTCTGTTAAGCCCATCAGCAAAGACAACATTCACAGTCATCCCCCCTGCAGCATGCTGTACGCTTGTTCTCTGGGGAAAACTCTACCACGGCGATGCTCATGAGTATCCACACACACACTCGCTCTGGCGCTTTACTATAATTTTCCTGTAAAAAAATTACACAAGCAGATGGGTAACTGATAAAAAGAAAATGCATTATTTAAAGAGAGTAATAAGAACACTACATAAACAATGGTACATCTAAATTATTCATATTGCCACTGGTGTCTTTAAATATTAAAACAAATTACAGCATTTATCCTACTTACGATCTTCTAAATGTTTCTTCAAAGTATATTTAAAAACTCCTCTGCTTCTCAGTGCTCTCCTTAAAATCTTCTCAACTTAGAGGCTGGCGACATTGTTGTTCGTCAACATAAACAGTTGTATGTAAATATCTATATTATCTTTATAACACAGCCTTTCGGTCTCCCATTCTGTTTTCTCTTATTATAATTAATTTAAATATATACTTTATCATTATGGCTTGCTGGTGGGTCACTCACTACAGACTCATGATGTTGGCACAAACTTTGCTCATATCTACAGAACTTTTAAGTAGAAGGAAACTTCCCAAAGTAAAACTCACCCAGACCGTCTCGTTTTGTGTCTCCACAGTTTCCTTCCTCAGACAGGTGTCTGGCCGGAGCTGCTGTGGATCAGTTTGCATTGTAACCCCTGCTGACAAACTGGCCTCCGCCTGTCTCAGACACTGTGCTCAGTCCTGCTGCAGCTGTGTGTGCACCCAGTTTTGATGCCTGCAATGGCAACACCTCTGGTGCTCGGAAGCTCTTGGTAGACAGTCAGTCAGCTGATAGAGCTGCTGAATGCACGACTAACTGAGCCAACAAGCTAACACCAGTGACAACCAAGAGTCAACAATGGCGACAGAACAGAGAATAGAGAGCAGCAGTTAGCAGTTATTCTGGTGATATCAGAAAAAAAAAGATCTGAGTTTACAAGTTTAGTCAATAAAATACAAACAGCAAAATCACTACATTCACTAAAGTCTGTGCTGGGTTAATAGCATAGGATTGTCATTTATAACATGAATAAAAATTAGCATGCTCTCCACAAACTGTGACGTGCTGTAAATTCAGTGTATAATCCAAGGTAACAGTTTAAGTGTTAGTTTAACCTTGTATTGTCCTTTTTCGAGTGTGCAATGAATTCAAAACGAGGCTGGTTTTAATGTTGAAAAGCCTGTGTTTTGGTGAACAGAATGCTGTGAATCTAATGCAGCTACAAATGTATGTCACCACTGAGTTTTTTCTATTGTGTTTAAGCTCTGATGTTTAATGTACTGGAGACAAATTGTTAAAACTCCAAGACATATTATTTAAAAAAGTTTGTGATTGTATTTAATTAAAGCTCTAATCAAATCTGCATTAAATGTCCCAGACAAAATATTTTGACCATTTTAATTAAATAAAGTGTCACACTTGTGTGAGGATGCTCGTCGTTGCTTCCCAGTTAGTGTTGTGTGAAGCCGAACAGAAGGCATTAGATAAGGGAGTGATGGCGGTGGATGTGCTTTTAAGACTCCCTCCCTTCAACTTTTCTCAGAAGAAAATTCTTTCTACCAGCATACAAAGGACTATTTCAATCAGTCTCTTTCTTGTGACTGGAAGATACACAGGCTTTGATGATGCATTCTTTGAGAATGATATTTATGTATTATTTATATATTTTTCAAACCCTTTGGATTGCTCTAAATGAGCAGAATGCCTCCTTTTTGATTTTTTCGCCTCATGATTTTGCATTTAATTTTTCTACATTGGTTGGATGGCATTTATTATTTCCACTTTTCTTTGTTTAGAGATTTAGGGCAGAATACAAAGTCAACATTACAACCACAGTTAAATCCACAATAATGTTAATTGTTTTATCTATTTTATCAAGCTTTTTTTTTTCAAATGTAAGAATTTGCTCCTTTTTTGTGTCATTTTAAAGGGAATGAAAACAAGATATGAAGTTAATTGTAGCCTCTCGTTTTATAATTCTAACCTATACAGTGAATGCACAACCTGTCGTATTCATTTGATGGTGAGTTTGCGAAAAAATTCTTACTTTGAACTTCTACAAGTCACATTTAAAACAGGGAAAAAAATCACAACATCTGAATCACAAGATGGAATGCTCCTCTCGCCTGCTGCCACAAATCGTGACCTAAATGGGTGCGTTTAGCATGTAAATCTAGGTTTCGGGGAAAAAAAAACCCTGTATAGCAGTGAAAAATCTTTGAAATATGACCTTTTGTTAGGAATAAAGAGCAGGAAATGAGATGTAAATAGTTAATGCATGCAATCAGCTTGCGCCATTGCCACCAGTTCTTGAAAATCACTGATGACTCAATAACAGCTCCTATCATAGGCCATTCAGCTGCTGCCTTCCTTCTGATGAAATGTGCTGATTTCCTCTGTACTGTGCCAAGCGTTTGTGTCCTCAGCCTTTGGCCGCCTCGAGCTTCCAGACAGCTGGAGGTGTGTGCAGCTGCTCTGCCCTCTGCCCTTTGACAGCCCGATAGTTAGTTTTGTGTCACTTATGTCACTTACTTTCCCCCTCAAATGTTAAACGGAGAATGCTGAAACACTAACACCAATATCCTTTAACTGACTGTGCTTGGACTAATCTTAAGGCTAATAGCAACTGACTGACTCTGGAAATGGGCATGGGCTCACAGTGTAAGTCACAACAGATTGGGGTGTCAGTGGAGTAATGGAGTAATGTTGTTTATATACCAAAACAGTGCTCTTTTTCTTTTAGTTCAGAAGGGAATGTGAGTCATTTTGCAATGAATGCGACTGGGTTAAATCGGAGCTACGAGTACTGACATGAAGCTGGATTTTGGACATTTAATTTCAAGGCTTTGGAGTCATGTTTGAATTATTATTTCACATTCAAGCAACTCAGAAAATAGAATATAAATTTCCGTCATCAAATAAATGAATCTCTGAACCACTGACCAAAATTAAGAGGCAAGCGCAGGGTTCAGAAACAAAACAAAGTTTAATATTCTGCATGTCATCATCATACAGTGTTGAAAAAATTACCTTTTGATTTCTACCAGTCACTCCTATGCTTTACTAGCCACCATTTTGTACTGGCATTTTGTGCATGACTGACTTTTGTGTCTTGTTTTGAAAAGAAATAATAATAATTTTAAAAAATCAGTGAACATTTTCTGCATCTCCACAACATTGTGTACTCATTGTCATTCTGCTTTTAAGGATCAGAAAATGATTAGCTTCTTTGTATTTTTTCAAACCAATCACAATCATCTTGGAAGGCTGTCGGCCCAGGACGCAGTGACAGGGATTATGAAAACAGTAACATGCAGATAGCAGAAGGAGAGTAGAACTCTGACTAATAAAGTCACTCAGTCCCAGGCTTAAATGCTCAGTCTACATCCTTTGTGTCAGACTAGCCAAACCCAAACCCTGCTTAGCATATTTAGTGTCATTTGTCTTGTTGCCTTAGCTGCAAAACCTTGACAGTTGAACTTGTGTCACGAGGCTCTCGGCTCTCTGCTGCAGGTACCTTCACTATGCTCAGGTGATTAACTAATAAAAATGTTAATGGTAACCACACCCACTAAGCAACCAACCAACAGGGATGAACCTGCACCTTTGGCCAGTAGGGGGTGTTTTTCCCTTCCCTGGTCATTATTATATTGCATTCATCAATAATTTATGATCCCTGGGCATGGAAAACTTACTTCCTTAACTTTATTTAAAATAATATTCATTAGTAGAAACTTCCCAAGCCATAAGTAAAATGTGGGCCGTAACGTTGTGTGTGTTGTGAGTGTGTGTTAGTGTGGGTTTATCTGTTTGCATGTGCATACGTTTGGCACTGAGCCAGGGTGCCCTTGGAGCTGCTCTATCACCTCGTCCTAAACACTCTCACACACGGGAGCCCAGAGACCTCATGATATCCAGTTATAGAGGTCCAAATAAATAGAAGCTGCCAATCAGTACAGTTTCTCACCAAACTGTACTAACTGCTGCTTACAGAGCTGAACAGCAGAGCAGAAACTGGCACAGTCAGGTCTGTGTGTGTGTGTTAAAAGTCCATATTGTGCCTCTATCATTCTTTAACTCAACATAATTTGATGACAAACATAAATCCTCTGAGATAAAATCTATAATGTCAACATGGTATGAGTCGTAACAGTATTAATTAGCCTCTAAAAACTAATGCCTGCCATTGTTTACAGGAGATAGCAGTTAGCAGTTAGCCAGATAGTGTCATCATTCACAGAAGATGAAAGATTCTGTCTGATATTAGTCATTTGTTTATGGCCATATGCCTGTGTTTAAGTTATGTAATTTGACATACTGTCAGTATTAACCTGGTGTTAAAAATATTTACATTTCTTGAAAAACATAAAAAAATAATGTCATCTGCTTTAATTCTAAGATATCTACCATACTGTGAATTCACACCCCTCCTACTAAAAGCATGCAACGTTATTATTCCAGATTTATTTCAGCACAGTGGCAAAGTAAAGTCCACTGCAGGAGGGATCTGAGAAATTTCCAGGGATGTGTTGATACCTTCTGCTATTAACTGTAGTTCTCAGCAGGAGGAAACTACCAACATATACCACATCCATCCATCTTGTGTGTTAAGAGAAGCAGAGAATTAGGTACCAAAAAACAAAGCTCTCTGGCGGAGGACCGTATCACTTTAAATCCAAGTGTGGGTTTCTGTGAAGTAGCTGAAATTTGGACTGAACCATTTCAACCTTCTGGCTGTGTTGCATCACACTAGATCTGAAGCCATACAGATTTTTAAAAACTTGAGAGATCTTCCAAAAACCATATATCCCATAACTTAGCCTATTTTTGATTTCATGGTATATCTGGGTTTTGCACTGTGAGCGGCCCCTTTTTACGCATTTGCTGGATGTTTTTTTTTGTTTTAAATTGTTATACTGTGCACACTCTGAGTTAGCTGTCAAAACTTCTTGCTAAACCAATCTTGTGTTTGTCTCAGCTTTCTCCCTCTCCATCATCAATGCCTCTTTCTTCTTCATCCACCCCCTTACCCAACCTTCTGCACATCCACCCTTCCTCTCATCCTCTCCCTTTCATTCAATTCTGTGCAAAAACCTCTCCCATCTCCTTTCCCTTCTTCGGGTAATGTCTAGGGGACAAAGTAAGCTCAGGTGAAATATGGATGTGAATATGACATATGGATGTGAATATTAATGTAAATGTGGTCTGAATATGAAAATTTATTTGAGACGTCTGCTGTCTCTGGCTTGTGACATTC
>JAPZDW010000024.1:7077134-7088865 GCA_029814725.1 Acanthurus nigricauda
AAAATGTTAATTTTGCCCAGTTTTAGTTTAAGCAAGGAACATGATGCATGATTTTAAAAGTAAAAGTTTTTGGAAGTTGCTGTTTGGAGCACTCCCACCCACCAATCCACATGGATGTATTAACATCCATGCCAATCCAGAGCCACGTTACCCAACATGCAACTCGGTCGAGAGAAGATGAGGCAAGATGGCGACTAAAATAAGCAAAGAAGGTCCTCCACCTTTTGATTGTCCATCATGGTGAGAAAATGCACACGCTAAAGTTTTATGTGTGCACATGTAATGCAATACTAGATGCAAGACAACGTTCAACGTTATTCATTTATATAAGTCACCCTTATTTAGATAAAAGGTTGTAGTAACCGCAGTTAACGTTAGCATCTTAGCGAGCTAGCAAGCTAGGTAAACGTTACCATTGCTTTACAAATGGCGAGGGGGTGTTTTTTCCTCGTTGTTTAAGCAGCATTTCATTGAACGTGTTCGGTAATACCGTTTTTGCAATTCAACAAGTATAAGCTGTGTCCTGATCTGTGGTAGCATTGTTCTTATTATAGATTACGAATGCAGTAAACGTATTCAGTAGCAGACTGAAACGTTAGGGATCGAAGTATTCTTTTCGTGACTAGTAAATATCAAAAAAGCATAACGAGGATACGCACTCATCANNNCTCATCACTTGTAATGATTAAAGTTGTATTGCCAGAAATGTGGAGTGTAACGTTAATCGTGCTTTGAAGTGCTTTGACGTTCACAAAACTGTTTTCTAACAGGGCAGGCAAACCGCCCCCGGGGCTTCATCTAGACGTGATGAAGGGAGACAAACTGATTGAGGTAACTGGAAGCTGCAAATGTTGATTCAGAGCATGGTGGCCTTCCCATATGAAAAACTATATTGAATACTCGTTTTAAAGTGTGTTATTTGCAGTATTGTGAGTGGTAAGTTGCTGGAATGCACCAGATACGAGCCTGACAGTCCACTGTGTCCCGGATGTGTTTCACACTGGGATCCGCCATGGCTGCAGGGCTTCAAACGGTGCGAGAGCGGCATGAGCCCCGAGATTTAAGCTTTTCAGTGGGAAGCAACACTGTAAAGTTATGGCTCAGGGGTACAGAGGCATTACAAAGTGTTTACAGATATTTTTACCTGTTGGTTTAATGACCACAATTAACTGACTCCATCTCTTCCCTTAGAAACTGATCATAGATGAAAAGAAGTATTACCTGTTTGGGAGGAACCCTGACTGGTGTGACTTCACTATTGACCATCAGTCATGTTCACGTGTCCATGCTGCCCTGGTCTACCACAAACACCTGAAAAGTGTCTTTCTCATAGACCTCAACAGCAGTAATACATTATTCACAATCACACTTGTATACTTATTTTATATTTTGAACCACTGTAAAGTAAAGCTTACATACATGCTAACTTCTAATAGCTAAAAAAAACTTTTTACTAGCCAAATTACAAGCAAGGTAATACACATTTGAGCTGAAATGTCCGAATTCATATGTTGTTGAACAGAAAAACTATTGTGCATCAGTGCTAAACATTTAAACATAGATCATAGATTGTTGTCTTATGTAATATGTTTGATTCCAGACTCTTTTGATCAACCTAAGCGACATATGCAAAGGCATGATATTTGCTTAATTTCTTTAAAAAAGTAACATTAAAAAAACGTATATAATCTGTCCTTACATGTGCAAACCTCATTTTAAATTTTGCTGTTTTAGCACATGGTACTTTCCTCGGACACATTCGTCTGGAGGCACACAAGCCTCAGCAGGTTCCCATAGACTCCACAATATCTTTTGGGGCCTCAACAAGGACATATACCATCAGAGAGAAACCCCAAACCCAAGGCACTGCTGGTACAGGGGACAGTAAAACGGGAGAGGATGAGGAGCTGAAAGGACTGCTTGGGCTGCCTGAGGAAGAGACAGAGCTGGAGGTACATTTAGTTTCTTGATAATAACTACAGAAAAATGCTCCCAAACATGAACAACATAAAATAGAAATAAGCTGGTCACCTAATGTGGAATAATTATCACCTTTTTAGCCACAGATTGCTATTTGAGGTGGACTGCTAATGCTAATAGCAATGTTTACATAAATTTTAATAAGGCTTAATCTATTGCATTTAAATCCACTCAGGTCATAGAGAAAGAATTGAGGAACATAACATTAATGTGAGATTTAGTGATTATATGACCTGCTCATATCTATTAATTGCCAAGTAGTAATGTTAACTTCTCCATAGTTTTATGATGCTTCCTATTATTCTCCCTCTCAGTCTGATATGTTGTTGTTTTTGTGCAGTAGTAGTAATTTGACATCAATGCAACCACATAATGCACATTTTTCTTTTCTTGTCTGCATCCTGTCAGAACCTGACAGAGTTCAACACAGCTCACAACAAGCGCATCTCTCTACTGACCATTGAGGAGGGCAACCTAGAAATCCAGAGGCCTAAGAGGAAAAGGAGGAACTCTAGGGTCACCTTCAATGAGGAGGACTCAATCATTAACCCAGGTACAAATCAAAGCAAAAGCAGTATTGAAGGAAACGCATAAAAACACGTATACTATAATGAAACAATTCTGTTTAGCTTACTGACAATGACAAACTTAAGTATTTTGAGGTTAACTGTTGTCATTTTTTAATTGTTTAGCATTAACCGCATGTGACTGAGAACAAAATTACTTAAGCTACCTTATATGTTTACTCATAAGGTTGCTCTTGGCTTGAATATATTTTTTAAAATTAAAACTCTTGTATTTTAACTTTGTGCAGAGGATATAGACCCCTCAGTGGGACGCTTTAGAAATATGGTGCAGACTGCTGTCATCCCCATCAAGGTAAGCTCTGGTCTTGTCTATAATACTGTGTTAATTTGCAAAGTACTAGGTATATAACTTCTAAAGGTAGTAAGGGTGTAACGTCACGGGCTTATATGTGTGACTTGTGAGGTTAATACTCTGCCATGCTTGCTGCAGAAACGCAGATCAGAGGGCCAAAACACTCTGGGTCTTGATGACCTGACTTCAAAACGTATCCATGGCTACAGCTTGAGCAGTGGTCTCTATGGGGACTTGCCTCCCACCAGTCATGAGAACCAGCCAACAGGAGCACCAGGAGGTGCTGCTATGCAGGGAGGGCTGCCTCTGCCCTTCCCCAATCCAGCACCGGAGGTGGACCTGGCCCCAGAGGCTCCTCAGCCCCCGGTTACACTCAACCCCACCCCTGTTACTGCCCCCTACCTACCAGAGACCCACAACGAGCCACGCAAGAAGAAGTATGCCAAAGAAGCATGGCCGGGCAAGAAACCCACCCCTTCACTACTCATTTAATCAGTTTGTCAAAGCTGCTGACTCTCAGGTTACCAGCAGATACATCAGGGACTGTGACCTGGCAGAGATGGAAATCTTTCACTTCTCAATTTTCCTTTTTTTTATGTTACTTATTGTCATCAAAAAGGCACCACGCAATTTCCTGGTGGTCTGTCACATAAGATATCATTCTTTATCGGTAAGTCAGTTGCAGGTAAGTTCAGCAGGAAACAACAGAATCTTGTTAGATTATTGTGAACAAAATTTAACACAAAAGACTTGGCAGTGAGTGTTTGGGCCTCAGAGTGACAGTTAAACAAGTTTGTCTCTAAGTGACTTGATATGGATATGATGGGCCATATGGTATGTTTTTGATGTGTTGGATGTTGGATGTTGAACTTTTTTTTTTCTACTAAACACATTTCAACATTTTTTCACTCCTTTAGTATTTTGATAATGCTGTTAAAATGGCAAAACAAGTACTTTTATATAAGATATTTTACTGTGAGAAGTCAAGAAAGTCAGAAAATCCAGACATGAGGTCAGTTTCTATCAAAACACAGGGCTGCTTGTTATTTTTAAACCTACTGATATAATGTGATCAAGTGCTTTACCCACTGAAACATTTTAATTACATGTATTAGACCCGTTTAACATCAACTTAAGTGTCTTGTATTTGCCCTACACGCCACTAGATTGTGACATGTGCACAGAGGTCAGAGAGCTTGGATTAAGGCTTGGCTGCACCATTGTTTATAGCCTTGTTTAATAAACTCAATTTTGTCCATCCAATGAAAGTGGGGCTGCCAGTTTTTAGTCATTAATTTGCTTTCTCCTGCAGATAAAAGCCATTTGCACTCAAAACAGTGTGTTGATCATATTTTTTCTTTGTCCTTTTACAGTACATGCAGTTTTAAATGGTTTAGGCAATTTACAGTTTTCTACACTGGCAATTAATTGATCTGTTAAGGTAATGATAGGACACAACAGAATTGGAATGGCATAAAAGCAACAAATACCAACTTTGCTGCAAACTAAGAAACTAGTTAAAACAGTGACTCTTAGGTTTAGTTTGTTTTGATGCTCATTAAGCATGTAAACATTTTTCACATACACTAGAGTACAGTGAAGTTAATACAGTAAGCTGTTCTTAGTTTGTGTGCCCATAACTGACTTAAGATATAGGAATTTCTTTTTGCACAGTAGCAGAAAAATGTATTTCGCCTTGTCCACATGTAATTAACTGGTGTAACATGTAGTCTGACTCACAGGATGTAGCGTGTAGGTAAAAGCCTGCCATTGGTTGACTCTTTTCAGTTTCATTCTCACCCCTTCTGTTGTCTGTGTGTCACTTTTTTTGCAAAGGCACCTCTGCTGCATGGTGGGCATTGCATGGCCCAAAATGATTGGTTAGTTTAAAGAAATACAAACAAGTCAGAGCATTCTTTTCCCCGATAGCGGAGTGATTAGCGATGCAGCCATACCTTTCTACAGCACTGACACAGTGCTTCGGAGTTTCGACTGTCTAGGTTAGACTAGCGAAACATGCAAATGGTTTATTCAGAGTGTACTTTGGGTTTGATCAAATGCAGACCAGATGTTTCACGTTTACAAACTGTGTTGGTGACTTTTTGTCCTTGTAGGCGTTTGGCTTTTGTAATCATATGACTGTAAATAAAAAAATAAATTACTTTTGACTCATTAGTGTACTGTTATTTCTTCTGTGAATAGATAATGCATCTGCCTTGGTACTATACTGCCTGTTTGCCAAATGTATACTGCATTATTTTGGGAGCTGAACATTGACCTTTCCTGATAAGTGATTTTACTTGGCACCTAAAAATCACTGTAATGACAGGCAATTCTGACCACAGTGGCAGTAAACTTGTTTAATTATTGAACACCTTTTATCTGAATACAAACAATAATAACCTGTAATAAAAATGTAGGTGAAATGTCACTGGCTCTGCAAACACGCTTAGAACTGGGAACCACTGAGTATGTAACAATGAATGATACATTTAAAAAAGAAGACAACATTTTTTTTTTAAACATTTATTATTTAGTGATTTTGTGCAAATATCCTGCTAAAGCATAGATTCTATTCCCTTTTTATATTTTAAGTGCAAAATGTCTCATTAATACCCAAACCAGTGTGAGAAATTTGCTTGTTCAGCAAGTAATCAGTCACTAAATAAACTAACTGCACGGTTCATTATTTCAGCATTTGTGATTCAGTGTCTGTTCAGTGTAAATACTTAAAAATGGAGTGAAACAATCAAACTTTTGCAAATGACAGGACTCAAAAATTTTCCTCCTACTGGATAGTGATTTTTCCAGATTTAGGTCATTTCCAGGAGATGTTTCCCTTTGCATTTTTTAGTTTATAGATTTGATTTTGATATGGATGCCATTTAGTGAGCGAAGCACCAGATTAGGAATTATCTTGGGTTTCAGAGAGGGGTCCTCTATCAGCTGGTATTTCTTCAGCGTCAGGACTGTTGCCACTTTCAACTCATTCATGGCGAAGTTCTGACCAATGCAGTTTCTGAGAGGAAAAAATTCAAATATGAGCAACATTTCAAGAAACATGAGGACAAATACCTTTAGGCAATAACTTAGACAGCAAAGAGTCATTGGAATTGACTCTTGCTTTTTAATATGGATTGACAGATTATAATTAGATTATAAGATTAGACTAGATTAGATTAGATTAAAACCATATTGGAGAATAATTCACATTATCATATGTCAGGATATTATTCAAGGAGAACTTGATTAGGTAATTTCCATTTGAGGGTTGTTTTAAACTGGTCTGGTCCTTGGTTATTCAAAGTTTAAACTTTTGCTAACAACAGTTGAAACTGCATTGGTTAAAAGTGAGGTGGTACTAGGTTAAACATTGACATATTGCATACATCTGTTAGATAAATGAGTAGACAGACAAGTAGTTGTAAAGTGAGAAAATCCTTCCCTAGTGTTAAATTACTCGGTCATAAGTTCAGTCAGGTGGGAACAAACCTTGGCCCAGCAGAAAAGGGCACAAATGCATGTGGTGACCTCTTGGAAACATTTTCTGGTAGGAAACGCAGTGGGTCAAAGACCTTTGTTGACACAAGATGAAAAAAAAGAAAATTAGTGTGGAGTTAATCAACAATGAGCTGGCCAGTTAATCCAGTGCTTCTGAGAATCAGGTCCTCAGACCATCAATCTTTAAAAGGGTCCAAGGGGGTCTTTTGCAAAAAAAAAAAGGAATAATATACTTTCACTTGAATTTGCTTTAAGGGCCGAACCAAGCAAACAGGGCCCTAATTTGTATTTCAACAACACACAAAATATGTAGCGATGGATGCAACAAGTTTATAGTAAATAAATGTACTGAAGTAACCTAGCTAAGTGCAGTTTAGAGGTAAAAATACTAAAACCTTTACGAAACACCCTTACACAAAGTCGGATGGGAGTCTGTGGTCTCACTGGTGTCCCTTTAAAAATCCCGACATTGAGAACCACTGAAGTGACAACTAACCTTGTAGTACTTTTGTACAGATAAACTTTCACTTCAAAAAGATGTGCTCAGAATGACAAGTTGACTTACATCAGGGTTTTCCCAGACAGTTGGATTCCTGTGAATCCCAAACACACTTGTTCCAATGATATTGCCTACAAGTAAGGAAAAAATAAATGTTGTAGTATTAAGTAGAGATTTAACATACAAAGTATATTAATACAAATAGACTGGGTCAGGCATCAGCTGTTGACCACTGTTTTTTACTATGTTATGTTGGAAATTTGTTGAATTCAAATAACATTGGGAAAATTTGTATAGCATGTTTTTTACTCTCTAAGATGTAAACATTTCACCCAGAAAAAAATCTAATTAAGGGGAACAAAGCTGCTCCTGTAAGATACAATATATACAATATTGTCAGACAAGAAGTGATCCTTATAGCCTTAAACCTTAAAGCTACAAATTTGCAAGGACATGAAAACAAACACTTTAGGTGAAAGGGTATATATTTGCTGTATGTTATGCAAGGTGAACTTTGTTAAACAAAGACTGGTCAAACGTGGAATAACGTCAGAATGGAAAATCAATTTGAGACATTCCTAATAGTAAGTATCATTTACTAGTAGGGTAAAGGTTATCATGTATTTAACAGTAAGATGTCTTATCTTTATAAGCCTCACAAATACTAACAACAAACCTGCTGGCAGAGTCCTTCCATCAAAGAAAGTAATAGGTTTGGTGGATATTCTGGACATTCCTGGTACAGGGGGGTAAAGACGGAGGCATTCTTTTATGCACATTGTTGTGTAGGGAATTTTACTGAGGTCCTCCCTTAAAAAAGAGAGACACACAGCGTTGGTTGCTGGTTGATATTATTGATCAGTAAAATTAAAATCTAAACTTCATCTAAACTGTACACACTGACTTGAACCTTCTTGCATTGGATACAGCAGTATTTCTCAACATGTAAGCCTACCACTCCATTGTGTCCTTGCCATCCAGGACTTGCATGATCTCATCCCTGCACATCTTCTGGTGTTCGGGGTTGCAGGCCAGACAGTAGAGGATGAATGAGACGCCGCTGGCTGTGGTGTCATGACCCTCAAACATGAAGGTGTCCACTTCTGCTCGGATATCTTCATCTGACAAACCCTCATGATTTTCATCCTGAAGGTAAAATAAAACACAAAAATATTAAACTTTACAGGAAAAAGATTTAATATGTTGTAAAGTGCCACTTCTATTAGTACTACTAATATTACCAGTATTATAACATGAAGACACGGTAACAGTGTTCTTCTAATGTGTTAAATATTTGTAAGAAACTCTTTCAGCAAAGTACTATGCTAAACAATGAAGTCATTGTAAAAGAGCATAAAACATACAATAAAGATAATGGCAGTCTGGGTTGGTACTGAGTATTAGAAGTTGCAGAGATAACACAAGTTTGCTTTCTCCTTTACTAGGTCAAAAGTGAAGTGAACAGAGAAAACCAGAGAGTGTAAGACAGAGGTGACTCCTTACCATAACTAGTGTAACTATTACTCATTGCTATCATAGAGTTGTAGAGTTGTTACTCGGTGGCTTATTGTGTCTCACTGAGGATATATACATAACAGGAATTGATGGAAGGTAGTTTACATTTTCTAGAACAAGGTTGATGATTTGCCTACTGAACAGATTGAAATGCGTTTACGCTGTGGTGTCGAAGCTGTTTCTCCAGCTAGATGTTTCAGCTTTGCCCTCAGGCTGCTGTTCAACAATCCCCCATAGCTGGAAAGAAAATCTTGACTTTTGCTTTTGAATCTGGGAAAATTGATATGTTGAACATTGGACAGCTTATGCAATTTAACAGCATACTTCTTTAATTGCCTTTACACTGGGAATTTGTCACATGTGAATGATAGACAAAATCTCCTAAATGATATCAGGGTTTATACATGACTTTTACCATGAATCTTTTCATTGTTTTATTGTCTTATAGCTGGTTATAATTTGTTAATGAGGTGTTTTAAACCTTGTTGTATATTTAACTTGTCATCATGTTTACTGAGCTGAAAGGATATTGTCAGATTTTTTTTTTTTTTTTAACTAAGTAGACTGGAGTTGATATCACTAAACATACTCTTGCAAAGAGCAGGATGTCCAGAAAGTCCAAGTTTCTCTTTGCCTGTACGCTGCTCAGCTCCTTCTCTTCCTTCAGTGCTTCTTTCCTCTTTCTTATGACTTCCTCTACAAAAGACAAAATAATAGATGAGCTTTTGCAGGGTAGCTCTCGAAATAAAGCAACATGTAAAACGCCGATCACACATACCAAAAGTTCAGTTTATGGGTAAATTGCAAAGTGATCTTACCAGTATGACCGCAAGCAACACTGCGTGCTTTCCTGTATTTGAAGCCATGTGGGCTAAGGTAGAAAATTAGATCGTTGTGGTATGGAAAGGTCCTGAGCCGTAGGTTAATCAGGCGACTGAGCTCATACACTGCTTTGATGTATTCATTTTTTCCACTGAAATAAGAACAAAAGTAGACATTTGAGTGTACTTTTTCTTTACTAACAACTCAAACAGTTAACAACCAAAAACATAGAGAGGAAAAAGTTTGTATGGACTCACCCCTCAGTCTGACAGTTGCTGTTGTGACTGAAGGCACACTTCAAGATGCTGTCGAGTGTCATGAGGCTAACATGCTCAAACAATTCAAGAGGCTTGTCAGTGTTTGCATAGCTCTCCCATTTATCCTGGCAACAGTGAGAGAACAGATGTGACATCTCTGCAGGAGATGGAAAAAGTTCTAATACACTCATTAACTTGACCATTTTGACACAAAACATGTCATCCTGACCGCCTTGGCCATTTCTTTTAACTTTACTTCACCATTATGGTCTTCATTCATTATAAATTGCTGGTTACACAACTAAACTGTAATTTATATACCAGCATAGTTTTAGTAGAATCTGCCATCAGTTTGATGTAGGGTTTCAAAACATCATAATGGAAACCTGGGGTCAAGAGCCTCCTGTTCCTAAACCACTTCTGATCTTTTGAAACCAATAAGCCATTCCCTAAAAATGGACAAAGGGCACGTGAGTGAGTGAGTGAGTGAAGCAGTTGGACAAATAATTCTAGAGCTAGCTAAAATATGTTGTGGGAGACAAGGCAATGCAATCTTACCGATCCAAGACTCAATAAACCTATATGAAAGATTATCTTTCGGCTCTGTCAAGAGACAAAGAAAGAAAAAAAGATAAATGTCGTCACAGTGACCTGAACATCGGCAAAGTTAAAAGTTAGTAAATTGCTTCATGGCCCCATGACAACTGATTAACAGACAGATAGACAGAACACTTTTACTGTCTGGGGGGAAAATTTGTATGTCACAGCAGCATTATAAACCACATGGTTCAAAAAGTTGTGGAAAAAAAATCCCCAAACAATACACAAGATTAAGACTTAAAAAAGCAAATAAAAAGAGTTGTTCCATCACTCATACAGAGATAATATGTAATATAAAAGATAATATAAAAGTACTAAATTGACTCACTGTTAGAATGTTGCATCATTTCAGTAGAGATAAAAATAATGTCTTACATACCCGATGATTTCAGTATTGTCTTCGCATAATCTGGATGGTGAATGTTGAGTATACAAACAAAGGGACCAAACCACAGTGGGAAAGCATAGGGATACTGCTCTCCCCATTTCAATCCCTTAAACAAGGCTGTCCCATCTGGTTTTAACTGTGAGAAAAAAAATAAATCACAGTACAGTTTGACATAATAAACCCTTCATACCTGTATTCTACATGCTTTGTAACTCCTTTACTTATTAATAAAGCCCTGAGGACAATGTATTTGCCTGAACTGTGATGTTTACCAACTGCGTGTCTCTAATTAACAGTAATAGAAGTACTCTAAAGTACCACATTATAAAACAAATTAATTTATAACCTAAACTCTTGCTTTTCAAATTTTACTAGAAACAAATTCTGGCAACATTATCAGAAAATTTAAGTAAGAGTACTCATAGTTAAAGTTACTTTTAAAGTGGGTCAACAGGCTTAAAAAATGCAGCACTTTTCTCAATGAATAATGTGCCTATGCTTTGGATTCTAACAACATGCATTTGAATTGCGCAGTTTGACTTACCTCCAGAGCATGTACAAAGAACCAGTGTCCCGGTGGTCCGATAAATCCCGCGAAACTTCGAAACAGATCCTTTCTTTTCATGAGCAAGAGGGTTAACTTGTAGGCGACGACAGCAAGACACACAAGAGCAAACAAATGTTGCATTGGGGGCAAGCCCAGCTGGAGTTTCCAGAAAGCCTCGGTTGACTCCATTTCGACGGTGTCCGTACGTCTCGCTGGAGGAAAGTGATGACAACTAAACGTAGACGACTCATAATAAACAGTGAGGCGCAGATCAAATGAGTGGATGCGTGTTATGTAATCAAAGGTGGGCGGAGAATCTGCTCGGTCCTGTCGGTAAACAATGTACCAGAGTCCGACACCGAGCACTGACATCAAAAGCGGTGTTATTTAACAATGATCAAGCTGTCATAATGTAAAATGTAGAGTTTGAATGAGTTTATGGAGAACTGTTAAATTAAGATAACATTATCTTTTAGGATGTATTCAGCAAAAAAACAAAAAAAACAAAAAAAGTCGATTGCATGTAAATGTTTATAGAAACGTAGTGACTCAAAATGTTATGTAAAATATAATTTATGTATTTCTTACGTTTTTGTTATTCCAATAGTTTACAACTGATCTCTTAGATGTATAAACAGCGTAACCCATGATACAAATAACAGCAGCGAGAACAGTGCTCCACATTTCTATATTTAAATACTCCCACCAACACGCACATCAGTGTATGTTATTAAGGTTGTTTT
>JAPZDW010000024.1:8542573-8554181 GCA_029814725.1 Acanthurus nigricauda
GCTCAGGCTCCTTCCCCACCAGAGATGTTGGGGGGGCCCCGGTGACCCGCGTCCGGGCAAGGTAAACTTGGAACCATTGGTCGTACTCATCATCGGGGTCTTGTGAGCCACACTTTGTCTGGTCCCTCACCTATGACCTGTTTGCCATGGGTGACCCTACCAGGGGCATAAAGCCCCCGACAACTGAGCTCATAGGATCATTGGGACACACAAACCCCTCCACAACGATAAGCTGGTAGCTCAGGGAGGGATATACTTCATTTTATTATCTACAAAATGCAATCACCTGCTGACTGACAAAATATGACCAACTTCTTGTTGAAATTCTAGACAATCCATGTATCATTTGTGTTTTTGATATTCAATTTAAATTCCAGAATCAAAATATTAAATCACCAACCATTATTTTTAATTTTTGGTTTATGAAACTAATACCAACAAATTACATTTTATTTACAGTTTAATAACAGTTTGTTTTTCAAACTTCCTAATTAATTTTATTCTTGGATCAATAACAGAAGACAAAAAAAACAGGCCACAGGCATAACTTGATTTTGATATTTAATTAATCTGTTTCTTGTGACCTGAGCAACACAGCAACTTCCATTTAACACTAGTAGCACTGCCGGTCTTTCTCTTCCCCCTTTTTGAATTTTTTTTTTATAATATATAATGCAATAGCAATCAGTACTTGTAACAGATTTGTATAAATTTAAAAAGGTCTGCAACCTTCACCAGTATACAGGAGCGCCAGTGTCTCCACAGTCCGGATGAGAACCTGACTGAGCCGAATTCAGTTTGGAGTAAAGCCTGAATAATACAATTTTCTGAAGTATTTCTAAGACAAACTGTGGTTTCAGTATTTCACTGTTGTTAAACTTCTATTTCTATTTGCATGTACTCTTACTGTTAATTCTGACTTAGGTGCCAAAAGAATAGTAGGTAACATAAACAGTTAAAAGTCTTTATATGTCAAGATTGGTTATAAGAGCAGAAAGCGTGACTTCAATTTGTATAGAGGATACAGGTTTTTAGCTGGACTGCTACAGGGTACGGCCCTACAGATGCAGTTGTCCATGAATAACTGCTGACTGATGAGGCTATTTAACTCATGGTGATTTTTGAATTCCTGTCCTGCCTTTAAGTCTCAAAAGTCAACTTGACCAGCAAGCCAGTTTTGAGTTGTTGCAAGTATTAGGAGTCGAGACCATACTTGTCACAGCCCCAAGCTCAAATTTGTGCATTTTTGGGTTATTAAATAGGTGAATAAGAAAATAAGAATAAGATATTAATAAGATATTATCATGAGATCAAGCTACACTAGTCAACTGTTTTCAACTATCATCATTTCGTTTCTTCTGCTATCAGTTGTACACATTTTGTGACTTCCTTTTTCAGCGTAATTTATACCAGTGATTTGTAGATGCTTGACAAGTATTGGCCCCAAATGCATATAAGTTGATTTTTAATTAAGTGTCATGCATATTATTTAATTGTAACTGTGTCAGATTAGTGGTTTTCAGCAGCCTGTTTCCTGATCAAGGTGGATTACACTCCATTACTTAAGTCTCAGACCCTGACTCTGCTATTGTGTCTGTTCATATGGTAGTGAATATTGTGCCTTATTCCTGTTTATAATCAAAAACAAACAACAAAATATACAGAAAAGAATTGCATTTTGAAGTTGACACATAGACAGATAAAGTGGGAACTGACTTGCTCTGCGTCTGCTTGGTGATGTTGCGAATGGTGGCTCCTTCTTTGCCGATGATTGCTCCAACATACTGTGTGGGTACCAGCAGTCTGAGAGGGATCTCTGCATGCTGAGGTTTGGATGGCATTCCTGAGCTTGGGGATCCACCACGGGGCCAACTTCGAGGGCCATAGCCAGGGCGCCGGCCATTATCTGGCCCTCGCTGACCTTCCTCAAGCTCAGAGTTCTCGTCAGGGATATAGGAGACATGCAGGGTGTTGTTTTCAAACTGGTATCCATTCAGTTTCTGGATAGCTCTGAGAGGGACATGAACAGAGGATGGGGCACTGCACTTGACATGTAATGTATACAAAAAACTTCCCTTAAACATTCATTATAAACTTTTTTGCCGTATTTGTAACAATTTTTTCTCTTTGATCAATTTTAGTCATAATAATAATACAAATTATTGTAATGATATTTACAATAAAAAGTAGCATTGTTATTAAAAATGAATGTAGTAAACTGGGTTCCTACTTCAGGAGTGAAATAATGCAGAAAGAGTGACAATGCTGGGATCCCTCCAATTTATTTTCTTATAACATATCTATGTGGTGCTATTTTTAAATTCGTAATAATTCTGGAAATGTAACTAATAGCATTTACTCAAGTAGGTATGTATGTTCTACTTCTACTCCACTATAATTTCAAGAGAATGTAGTTTTAATTTAATTCAATTTCCTCTTCACTGTAAATTGTTGAAGCAGAGCTTTCCAGAGTTTGAAGGTTTCAAGCCCAATAAAAATTTAGCAAAATTTCTCAGGCTTACCATCATTTTATTTTGTCATGGACATTTACATACTATTCATTAAAAAAAAAACACACAAGTGCATGGCTAATTGTGCATTACACAACGGCTAATCATTTCACAAAATAACACTAAACAACACAAATAGCATATTTAATAAAGGGTCTATTAAAATTATGGACACTAAAATGGACATTTACAATTCATTACTTAAATTGAAAGAAAAGAAGGAAGAGAGACAAAGAAAAAAAGACAGGAAGAGAAAAACACAAAGCTAGATTCAGCAGAGAGGGAGAGAGTGACACACTTAGAGAGACAGGGTTTTTTCCAGACCAAGGAATATATATTTTGATTAATTTGCTACATGGGAGGAGCTTTTTCGCAATTCTATTATAGTTCACAACACTTTAAAAAATTCTGAGCTAGAACCTGTTGTTTTTTTATGACCCTTTGCTATAGATTACACTTGGCAACAGTTGTACAAAACTTACAACGGTTTACAATATAACGCTGCCTATACTATAATGCATAAGAAATAATATTACAATAACAGCATTTAACATTCTGATAGAAACCATTCTGTGGAGTAGCGAGCACTTTTACTTTGATATTCTACGCCCTCAAGATGCGAAAACGAGGTCAGTTTTCAAGTGATAGTTCCTTTAAATGACCACTAGATGGCACACATGGAGCATAGAACAAATTGTTAAAAATTTACTGCTATTTTTCTATAGTTATCTCTATTCCTTGGTTATTATATTATGAATTTTTAAAAGGTTTTCAAAAATACCTGCACTATAAGAAACTGTGGTATAAAAGGCATTAATACATATACTATATACACTCTGACACACTTAAATAAATCATAAAATCTAATAATTGCACTAATAATTTTTCTGTATCCTGTTTAGAGAGCAATCCAGCGGTGGGAGTAAGAAAGAAACAAGAGGCTCCAGTTACACTTGTAAACTCTCCTTTGTCCAGCAGCAGATGAGGGGTGGGTTCGTTGTCAGGGGTGTAGTGGAGCTGGACCAAGGAGCTGTTGAGTATCAAGTTGATCTTCAGTTTTTTACCGTATGGCAGGTTCACAAAGGTTTGGTGCTCTAAGAAACAACAGACAAGGCAAGGATAAAGGAAGGACATAAGGTAAATACATCACAGTTTTCCTACAGGCTCCTGAATCAACTAAAATGCATTAGCCTGCCCATTAAGGTTTGGGTCTTTAAAAAGCCATTATGGCAGACAAGGGGTGCGTTATAACTAGAGAGGAAACATCAACAACATCCCAAAGGAAGGAGCTGGTCGGTTAATCCAGGTCAGGCATGGAAGAGGAAAAAAGCATGTCATCTGGCTTGTTTTGTGCTCTCACCTTTGACGTTGAGACACATTTTCTTTTGGATAGCACCCTTGGCATCCCTGACTGCGTAGCTTCCTTCATCTGTGCCGGTGACAGCACTGAGGGTGACGTAACGCTCGTCTACGCTAATTCGACCATGGTAGCCCTGCACGGGTTTCCCCACGCTGGTCAGCAATATCTGAGCGGGACTGCAGGAGGGCAAGGCAAAGAGGATGAACTTTCTTTGACCTTTTCTTTATGAGTCTGAGCCACGCTGTCGCAGTGCATGCACATCACGTCATCAAACATTAGTGTTATTTTGCTTACTATACCTAGATGTCTGGTTGGCCTCCACAGCACTGTGCTTGAACTCCAGCATGATGGGAGGAGTCACCCCTAACAGCGGGATGTTGAAGTTGTCTCCATATTTAATGACCTGCTCGATGGTGCAATCTAGGAGGAGAAAGCAGGGTAGTAAACAGTTTGTTTTTGAGCAAAAGAAAGAAACAAGGTCAGTTACACAGAGCGTTAAACCAAAAAGAAGTACAAAAAGAGAAGGAGTTTTTATTGTTTTTGGTTTAAAGTGAGAGAAAGGATAGATGGGGGTGAAGGAGAGAGGGTGAGAGAGGAAGATGTGGCAGAAAAGGGAACAGATTGCAGAGATGAGCATGGATCCAAAAATATCAGGGTGGCTGAAATGAAAGGGTAGCGACACGAACCGAATAGAGAGAGAGACAGTAAAGACATGATAAAGACAGGGAAACAACAGGGAGGAAAGCATAGAGGAGTGGGCTGGTGGTTAAAGAGCTGCATAATTACTGGCTGGCAGCTCTCCATGATATGCTCTCACACATGCACACACGCACACACATCTCTGCATCACCTCACAACACATTACTGCCTCCATATGGCACATCTTCCACATATTGCTACACTACAGTCGCCTTTATCCATGCTGGGTTTGAGCCCACTCCTCCCTCTGCATGTTGAATCACCCCATCCTTGTGTTGTGTGTGTGTGTTTGTTTGTTTGTGTGTGAGTGTGCCTAATCTCATCAGAATTACTAGTCAGAGTCTAAAGTCAACACTGCTGCAACTCGTAACGCTCCGAGGACAAACAGGATGTGTAACTGAGAGGTTTATTCATCGGCTGACTGCGTGATTAAAGCAGGAGAGATGTCAGCTCCTACGCTTCCCAAACTCTGACTCCGGATCAGATATAAGAGGCTTACTTTTCATGCAGGGTCATGCAGTAGTGGATGGAGTATTCAGGTCCTTAACTCAAGTAAAAGTTACAATATCACAATGTAAAAACACTCCACTTTCTCCCTTCATGATAGGAACTAAATAGCCTACTTTTGGTTTTTGGATTATTGCTCAGAAAATAAAGGGGACTGATAGATGTTTTATGAAATTATGATGGACATTTTCCACTATATATTTTTTAATACATTTCCTAACTTATGATTTGATACATTGAGAAAATAATTATAAGGTTAATAGATGATGAAAAGAACATAAGTTGCAGAAATTCATCATTTACTTACATGGTTAAAGAAGTTATATATTGTTCTTGATGGAATAAATTGTGAAGTGAAGACCAAATTAAACAATGCTTTGCAAAAACTTAAAAGCAATAAGATAAGCAAAATTCTACTTCTACACACAGAAAAAAATCTTTGCCACTTTTGGATTTTAAATGTTATTGGTCTGTATTTTCTCTAATCAAAGGGCAGTTTATAGTTGTACTAATGAATAAAACCACTGTTAGATTTATAGCTAACTATCAATCACAGGTGAGGTCATGAGGAACTGGTTCGAATATCATTTAAAATTAGGAATTTAGGTTTCAGGCTGATTTTGAGTTAAGAGTTTTGAATGAAGATCCAGCTCTGTCCGTCATGTCATGTTAAAGCAATGCTTCATGATACAACACATTAATGTAAATCAAGTACCTCGCACTGTAAGCTTGATGCGTTTGGTGTAATCCGGCTTGTTTAGATTCTTCACGGTGTACACGCCTTCATCTCCCTCACCCACATCTTCTATAACCAGGTGGCTGCCGAGGACGTTGAGTTTGGCCCGACTGCTGACCACGGAGCCGTTCCGCATCAGAAACGCATCGGGCGACCGACGATTAGAGCTGTTATGAAACGTGACATCCATCTTAAGTGAGGGCAGCATGATGTGGAAATCCTCCCCATGGAACAAGGTAATGTTTTCCTCATTGACTGGATTATGTGATGGAGAGAGGAAGGAAGAAGTATTGACAAACACATAAGAGGTCAGGAGAAGTTCATAATTCATATTTGATGAGTGAACTTCAAATTATATGTGATGCAATAGTGCACTAAGTCTTACCTTTCACAGGGGCAGAGAAAGCTTAAAGCAAAGAAAAACGACAAAGTGAAAGTAATATAAGTAATAGTTATTGAATTAATCGATAAAAAAAGCAGTGCAGTATCTGAGTCCTTTTCGAAACGGCTGATTTCACACTGACATCAGGAGAAAAGACACAATATGCTTGACTGGTTTGAACTGACAAGGAACAGCATCACCAGTTTTTCTTCACATACCTGTGGAGAGCAGAAGGCTGAACGTGATCACACCGACTGTCGCCATCCCGGCCGATTGTTTTATGTCTAGAGAGAGAAATGAATAACGTATGTGTTCAAAGAAAATCAACATGATATTTATTATCTTCATATTTTACATACTGTTTTTTTTGTTTGTTTTTTTTTTACTTATACCTATTTTTTAGCTTTGCAGTCTTCCCTTTTATATTATGGGATATTTGAAGGTGCAAGACAGTGCTTGACCCTGTTGCTAATTTACAGTTAAACTGGTGTGTGACATCATCCCTGGATGATGTCACCTCATTGATGACTGGAGCATCAACTGAAGCACAAAACTGAAACTGAAGGTGTGATTAAGTGTTTCTGCTTTGCAGTCACTTTTAATTTAAAGGTTTAGTGTGTGGGGGATTTATTATCTATTTGCACAAAATGGCAGAAATGGAATACAATATTGATAAGTATATTTTAATTAGCAAATAGTCACATGAAATTATGAAAAAATTTATTTTCATTAGTTTAGAATGAGCCTAATATATTTACAGAAGAAGGGGGTCCTCTGTCATCACGGTGCACCACTTTGTTTCTACAGTAGCCCAGAGTGGACAAACCAAACACTGGCTCCCCAGAGGGGCTTTTGTCAGTTGCATGCGATCTGCAACTTCACCACTAGATGTCACTAAATCCTACACACTGAACCTATCGAGTTCAGTTTGTCATGGTACTAAAAATGATAGGATTCAGAACATTGTAACTATTCCTGTTCATTTAAAATTTGGCTGAAAAATCTAAGATCAAGATCACTGTTAAATTCTAATCAGCTGTTCCTCACAATATAATTGGAATCACACACACACACACACACACCTTCCCAATAGATGCAAAGTTAAATTTACAGCCAAGAATCTAAAGGAAAAATGTCAGCAGTAAATCATCACATCAACATAAAAGACACATTATTCTGAAATGCTTTGTAAAAAAAAACTCTTGTGCAAAGGTTCAGGAATCATTTTCACAGCAGCAAATTAAACTGATGCTTGAAAACTTTGTCGCTCAGGTTGGCTTCAAACCGGAATCATCTAGAGGAGGGAAGGGAAACAGGGCAAAATATAATTTTCAAAAAACTCTGAAGGTTTTGGAGACAAAACCCGATTAGTTGCAGCATTGAGGGGACATCAGTGATGTGAACGGCCCTCCTCTGTGCTGAGACATCAGAGGCCACACATCAAGGGCCTGGAGCCAAAGAAACTTTCCTGCGGTTTTCATTTTAAAAGCCCAGGAGGGGAGCAGTAGGGAACACCTGCAGTGCTCGCAGTCTGACAGAGCAGCAGCTAAGTGGCATGCAGTCAAGGTTATCTATGTACAAGGGTAAAAGCGAATAGGCTTCATTATTTATACAAAACAGCGCCATTAGAATGTGATTACATTTAAGACTAGCGCTTTCTTTCTTTCTTTCTCTCTTTCTTTCATCTAATCTGTGAACATTCTTTAAGGTGCATTAAGAATTCAATTAAGCTTTCTAATCACACTAAAAATCTGAAAAAAAAAACTCCCTTGAAGATCTGCAGAGAATCTTGCAGTCCTTGTAAATTCAATTTACCTGCCACGGCTTGGAGATTTTTATTGGACTTTAGACATTAAAAAACAGTCTGTGGTGTGATGTTTGTAGAGAAAGTCGATGACTGTTTTTTCACAACTTCATAAAAATACCTGATCTCAGCGTAAAATCAGGGCCATGCCTTAATTTATTGGTCAAAGTTAGTATTGTTTCAAGGTCACACTGATGATCTTTTATGTCCTTAAGAGGCTGTTTCCTTTTAAATGTATGTGCATGTTTATTACAGCCACCTGTCTTGAGATCAGAGTTAATGATTGTCTATTGATTATGTGCCTGAATTTAAACACAGAATAATTCATGAATCTTAAGATGACGCCAGTCATGAGGATGTAAGTGATGACTTCCTTGAGTTTCCAACAGGAAATGTACATGATGAGAAGGGCAACAGGGCGAACCCTTACCAAAAAGAACAGTGTTTAATTGCAATACCGAGGGGGATTATGATTATGCGAACTGCCTTCTGCTACGCTGGGGCATCTGAGGCAGCACATCAAGAGATTCAGTGCAAAAGAGATTTTTGCTGCTGTTTTCATTTACAAGGCCCACAAGGGGACTGGGAGGAAACACCTGCAGTGCTCAAAGTCTCACTTTGCAGCAGCTACTAAACATTCAGTGAAGATTTAAGTGTCTCATTGTAACACAGAAGACATTATAAGACATCCCATTCCTGCAGGAAATGACGAGGCATTAAGCCATCTTCATAAGCTTATGTGTGCACTTTCTGTGTGTCTGCCACCTGTCTGTCTTTGCATGTGTGCAACATGAGCGTTTATTTTGCACGGAACAGCGGGCAGACACTTTTTCTCTGTTTGGATAATGAAAATAATTAACATTTCACAGCGTCATGATCTGACATCCAATGTTGCTGTCTCACAGATGTCCTAATGCAACCCTCTGCATTATGTCTGCCACATCAACAAGCCACATTCAGGGCAGAGGGCCAAACAACCCACTGATTTTATTGTATCTGAAACAAAATATGGCACAAAGCTGCGTCACACACTCTTGGCAAACAAACCTGTAGTGTCCTTTGCCACATTCATCTTTATAACTCAAATTACACTGTAATTTTATTACTGCGGTCTCAGTCCTTTTTCGGGAATTTTTGGCTTCGAATCCTCATTTGAGGGAGCCGATCGCAATTTTAAAACTGATTGTTGATGCCTGTAGCCATCAGCGTTTAATTAATACAGCTTTCTGAGATGCAGGATTGGTTGGCTCTGAAGAAAAGAGGAAAGTGAACCGTGTCCATCTGTCACAGCAGTAGGCCTCGTGGAGTCACCACAGCCAATCTGGTGTTTCTTTGCAGGATCTGTGAGGCAAAAAAAACATCTAAAACCTTCTCTTTCATTTTTTGTGTAGTTTGGAGCATTCGAGGCCATTTCAGGGTCTGCGTCACTGAGCACAACATGCAAGCACATGAAAACACATGCAATAAGCTAAATTATATGCACATGGGGTCCTGTGGGCTGTAAACCATGAACAAATATGCCATCTGCTATTCATCTGTGAGTCTCTCTCCCTTCACTGAGCTTTTCTCAGTCTTAATTTTACCTCGTCGGATTTCTCCACTCTTTCCTTCCTTTGTTCTTCTGTTTTCTCACTTCTTTCACAGTTCTCACATCCTTAAGTGTTACTTTCTACTGTACCACCATCACAACCTTGTTCGAGACTGCCTGTCCTCCTCTGATGCCTTCCTTTTGCTTTCTATACCTCTGTTTGAAAGCTCCTTATCATCTCTTGCTTCATTTCGACCACATGTTGTTTCCTCAGTATGTTTCCTCTCAACCCGAATCCTTTGCTACCTTATCTCGGGGAGTCTCTTTCATTTTCCCTTTTACTTTGCATTTTTCTCTGGATCTCTTTCACTTTTTATTATGTCCCTTTCATCCTCTCCTCCCCCTTATCTCATATAACCCAAGTCAGGGCATCCCACTCTGAAAGCCTGTGTCTGTGTTCCTTCGAACTCCAAAACTCGCTACTTACTGGAAGGACAGACAAGCCTTTGTACACAGGCTATAAAGAGGCGGAATTGCATTAAATGACTGCAGATGTGGGGATCCTACAAAGCTACCTCTGTGTCTTTACCCTTCATCATTTCTCTTTCATTTCCACTTTACTTGTTTCCTTTTGCACATGTGATAAGGAAAGATGTAGTAAAGTTCAAGGCAGGTTAGAAGTGAGCTTCAAAACACACGTACAGACACACATACAGATGCACATACTGTTCCCTCTTCTCAAAGCCCTAGACATTTATAAATCATGAGGCAACAAAAAAAGGAAAAAAAGGATTGCTGCATGAAGAGGCATGCGTGAAAATGGCTGAATGTTTACTTAAGATGCACCACTTTTAAACAAATATTGGTTGCCCCTTTTGCAGGATGCTTTCAAAATGCAAAAAAAACTTCTCAATCTCGAATGTCCCCCGATTTCCTATCATTTTTCAAAATGAGATGACGCAGGGAAAAGTGGCTCAAACAAACACATCACGTCTAGACAAAATCCAAATATATAATTTCTAAAGTTTATCTTTGATAGGAGGCCCGCAGCAGCTGACAACCCATTTTCCTCCAAAAGCTGGCTGCCGTGAACTAAAGGATGAGACAGGTTTCCACCATATTGCTTGCACCTGTCAGATTCATTAAAGTCAGTGGACCTGAAGGAGGAGCAGGGGTGGGTGGGACATGGAGTTACATGCAGTATTGACAAAATATACATAGATAAGGGCAAAGATGATTTGGAATGTGTAATAGCTGTTATATTTCCTTAACCTTCGTGCAGCTCACAGTCTATAGGCAGCACACTATAGGCAGAGGCATCACAGCCGGAGAGCCTTCAGGCTGGAGCCTCCTGCCAGATAGGCCTAATGGATGCTATTTTCCTTTAAGTGTTAACTGTACAGAGCATTTAGCCTTTCGGCCAGATGACAACCTTATACGAAGAGAGAAGCTTCAGAAAAATGAGACAGGACTAAAAATATGATATAAAATTCTGCCATGACAATAACAGTAATGGTAGGATTGTGATAATATTTAATTTTTTCATGTTTTCATTTAAGCTGGACCAATGGCCGGTTTAGACTGATAATACCTGTTTTAATTTAAGCTGTTTACATGGGTATAAGACAGTGAGAAACACCTGACATCATCTTGCATCCAACAAAATAAAATTGCATTATATTTTTGACCACCTGAATCCCACAAGGATGCTGAGAAATAAATAAAATTAGCATAAAATATCGTCTGAGGGCGAAGCCGGCTCCATCCCAGGACCGTTCAGCCAGAAAACGAGATCAACATATTTTCACACCTTTGCTCATTAACAGCATTATGTGTCAGTTTGTGATGAACCTCACAGCTCAAAGTGCAGTCAGTCACCTTCGGGCCAGGATAGCCGATCAGCGCATCAACCCCAAAAACTGCAGAATTTAACCCGTCACGCACCAGTCAAATGCGGGACACAGATCCGCACATGCATGGAAGGTGAAGGAGGGGGAAAAAAATCACCGTTCGGCAGCTCACCTACCTTTAATTGGCCGGTCGGAGCTGCGGTGCAGTCAGCGGGGATGTAAGGATGCTTTT